>PVIC010056674.1:0-10875 GCA_004025085.1 Thryonomys swinderianus
GTGGGAATGTGATGAGGGGAAGGAATAAATATGATACAGAAAGAAAATAAAAGAGCATGTATAAAGGGGGGAGGAAGGGGGAGTGGGTAGGGATATGGGTAAAAATGAGAATTAACTTGTGGCATATACTGGTACAAATTTCCCAATGTTATATGTGATTTTGAGATGTATATAAATTGTACCAATAAAGAATTCAATTTTAAAAAAAAGATTTCAGCACCTGTCCAAGGTTAAAGGCCTGGGAAGTCACCCACATGAGTCTGTGTTAGAATGCTGAAGAAAATGAAGGCCAGTATTCAAAGCAATGGCAGCAGGAATCCACCCACTCACTAAGACTGGATCTGTTCAAAACCAGGTGAATTACTTTCCCCTTTAAAAAAAAAAAATTCTGCTAAAGCTACAAACCTATTGGTTGGTGCTCCCACCACCAGAGTGAGTTTTTCCTCCTGAGTTTCCTGGCCTGCTTGTCAGTCATTTACAACCACACTTACAACTGTGCTTTACTAATTTGTGAAACATTTCTCACCTCAATCAACTGGACATATCACAATTTGCTGCCATCTTTACCTTTGGGATCCCGGCCTATAACTCCTGCCCTTGACTCTAGTAGATCATTGCTACTTAGTTTTTGTAAATAGAGGTGCCACTTGTTCTACTTGTAGCTTAAATGGCTTAATTTCCCTAATGACCACATAATTCCCCTCCATATGTCCCTCTTTGACCCCACCCTCCTGTAATCTCTGAGCTGGAGAAGTTAATGACTTGATGTGAGCCATTCACTCTATATCCTTGGATATAACCACCTGGGCTGGTGAGGTTTAAAATCATCTCCCACTAAAATAAAATATGGATTTTTCAGCCACGGAACAGAGTGAGGGATCAAAGGCTTCTTACAGATTTGGTATAAAACTCTTCTTCCTAAAAGTAAGGCAGAGTTATCTGGTATCAAGAGGGGGAGACAAGGTACTAGATAATGCTTTAAGAATGACCATGCAGCAAAGAATGAGTGATAAACTTAGCATGGCTCTGTGCTACAGCTCACTGCATAGGTGAAGGAAAGAACCCAAGGATGAGATCAAGTCAAAAAGAGGGTTCAAACAGGTGTAGGTTTTGTCAAGGGGAGAATTGTGGCATGCACACATACTCATCATTTTCAAAATATATCGAAAATGTGTAGTTTAACAGGTGATTCAGGTCAAAATAATTGCTTTAATGTAGTACCTGGGTGTTTGTAGAACATGTGAATGTGGATTTTTATGGCTGATGTTACTAGGTTTCTATGTCATCTCCCCCCATACATGTACACATACTGTCTGGTGCAACTGTATCTCGATCTTAGAGAGAATTTATAATTCTTATTTTGGGGCTTAGAAATGCCTAAAAGTGGTAGATAAAGAGGGGTTGGTGCCACCAGGTAGAAACGTCAAGGCTACAGGTGATACCATGAAACCTGGGTCTCTATCTCCCTCAAATCTTTTAATCAGACTTCATCTAAAATTTCTAAAGCAGCAAACTTGCAAAAGGTATCTATATTGGTCTTGCTTTTGGTTCTTTTTTTTCCTAAAAATTAATGCCTCTAAATTTTAAAGTGAGAAAATATATGGTATTCTTTAGCATAGTTCATGGAACAGTGTGGAGAGTATATAGCCAATGCTGCTTCAAAAATTATGTATGTTTAAAACCTAAACAGAAGCATCTTTTGATATCACCATCATATATTTTGTTAATTGCCCATATACTTTACCTACTCTGTTCCTTCATAGTGTTAGCTGACCTGTCTACACTGTAGATATGTAGTCTCCTGGAGATCAGGCCATTAGTTCTTCAAAATGTCATGCCTCTTCAAGCTACTTACACATTCTCCTCACCCTCTCCCTGTCATCTTCTCTCCAGGAGAGTACAGACACAGCTGCCCAGACACTTTCCCTTGAATCAGATTCTGAGCTCAGAGGTAGGTTGTTGCATAGCAACAGAGAGGCTCAGAGCCAGATATAGACACTGAAAGGAAGAGCAGCCACAGGTAATGCTGGCTTTACTTGAAAAGTGAATAAAAATCATACTTCCAAAAACACTCCTAAAAGCAGTCATCCTTTTCATCTACTAAGCCCCCTCCCCCACCCCTCAGGCCTATGTGTCGAGCGCTCTGTGCTCTGGGCAAAAGGCATTAAAGCCTGATCTCTGTTTTCCAGACACCAAATGGTCTTATTTACATGAAGGCCTTTGGTTTGCCCAAAACATGTTTTCCACGCTGACAAGATAGTGCTGTTCTCCTTCAGGACCACCCTATGAGATGCTTATGTCAACCCTGTCTTGAGTTGAAGAAACTATCTGATTCTCCTCAAAACCCAGTTTGCACTAATTCATCTGATGAGTAGAAAATCGAGATTTAGAAGTTCAAGAAATCCAAGCATTGTAATGACCAATCAGTCTTTTCCAGGCTCTTACTATCCCATTCAAACAATTGGATGGAACAATCTGTGAAAGTGAAAGTTTAACATTTATTTAAGACAAAGGAAGAAGAAAAGAAGAGCAAGAACAAAAGAAACACTCAAGGAGAAAATGCACTCTGAAAACCAGTGCTCTAGAGAGTGAATGTGGGCCAGTCAGAGTAGGAAAGTGTATACCCTGCAGAATGTGAGGGGGGCTGATGAAAAAGCTCACAGCCACCATGAGATTAATAGTCACTGTTTTTTATATCCCCACTTCTGACATCAGATCTATGCTATCCCATTAAAAATCCTCTTGATCTTGTGACAGAAGATTAGTATCAGTTTCGGGCCTTAGCTTAATCTCATGCCAGAAAAAGTGAAGACAGTATTCTCCATGGTTAACAAGTCTCTGTGACTGATGTGTCAGCTCAGTTGCCCGGCTGACTTGCTCTGTACTAATGTCCTGCCTTATTTCCCGCTAAGAAACATAAATACCAATAATTCTGTAGGTGTTGTGGGAGTGAAGACCTCTGTCTTCACATAGCTACTTCTGCTGAAAGGGACTGTGGCCCTACCCACTGGAGACTATACACTTTCTAAGTAGTTTAGAATGATGTGCCTCATTGGCTGAGCTGAGGAAAACCTGTTAGAAGACAATGAGAAAGGAGTTACTGTCTATATATAGAAAACTGTTGAGCTACTTATTCAACTGAAGAGAGCTTGGTGAACCTGTCAGTGGAGGCAAAGGATATTGTGTATGTCACCAGTCACCATGTATAGTAACTATTTCTCTGTGCTTGTAGTAGAAGTGGAGTCTTACTTTTTGAAGAAGAGCTTCAGGTCTTCTGGAGGTTTGCAGGAGGATAGTCTTAGTTCTGTGAAAATATGACTGATCATTTCCCCTATGGGTTTTTGTAACTTGTCACAGCGTCCCTTGAGGAAGGACCAGAATGGTTTCTCAGGAACTAAGAATAAGGCTAGATCTTCAGGGGATCCAGAGCTGCCCTTCTCAACTCCTTATCAACCTTTGGATTTCCCAAATACACTTTAGACATGTCCTTTTGGTATTTTTTGCAGCGAATGACAACGACCTGCCTGGGAAGATAGACTAACTCTAGGAATTGTAATTATCAAGTCTCTTTCTTTTCCATGCTGTTGTATGAGCACACAGCACTAGATCTTTGCATTGACACCAAAGCAGTAGCAAAGAAGCTCTGACTAGGGGTCTCCCCAACCTTCAATCCCAGTTATGGCTGTAGACATAGAAGAGGTTTTTCCAGAGAAAGGTATTAAAACAGAGTAATTGAATTTGTTTACCTTTGACATGCAGGGTCACCTGCAGTTTTATTTTTACAGGAGATAGAAAGGGGGCTTTTTTCAGCTTGGGAGTTGAGAGTTTTGGCTGGCCTAGCCCCTCTCTGGGGACAAGCACAGTCAGTCCTCCAATGCCATGAGTGAGCCACATCTGCCACCTGACACAGAACAGACCCTGGGCAGTGTCTTGGTGCTGTAGTGTGGTCAGTGTAAAGTCTTCTTGCATTTAAATCAATAATCCCTTTTTCAATTGACCTTGGGTGTGCTTAAAGCATTGGCAATCATGACAACTATAATTTTGGTTTGCATTTTTCCTTGGACCATCTCTTTTTATCTTCCTATAGATTTTGATAACCAGACACAAAAAAAAAGAATATCCAGCTATTGGGTTTTGTGGGCCTGGGAGCCCTTCTACAAACCTACCAGGACCTTTTGCTGGTGGAGTTGTTAAGTATTTGCTACCTGAGGTTTCTTTTTCTTTTTTTTTATTTTTTGAGACAGGGTCTCGCTTTGTAGTTCAGGCTGGCCCTGAGCTCACTATGAAGTCCAGGCAAGCCTGAAACTCAGCAATTGTCCTGCCTCTGCCTCTTGAGTGCTGGGAATACAGGTGTGAGTCACCACGCCAGGCTCAGGGGCTTTTCTAAGTACCATACTTTCAGGGATTTTCCAGGGATAGTCACAAAAGCCTGGACATGAGAGACTTCACACTATTTTGTATGCTTTTTACAGAAACTAGCTGCAAAATAGTCTCATAATTTAAACAGCCATACTTTACCCATCTCTTGCTGTTACCTACTTCATAATGGACCCCAATTCTACTGCAATAATAGATAACTTGTTCCTTTTTCAAACTGATACAGTCAAGGCATTCCTACTGCTGAAAGATCTGACCTAACTGAGGGTTGCTGGAATCTCTGGGAGTGTTTTGTAGGATATTTCTCCTGACATGTCTTGAAGCCTATGGAGAGAGAAAACTGAGTCTGAGGTCCTTCAGAGGGCATTCTCTGTGGAAGGTGGCAGGCTCCTGAATTCACATAGCATTCTTCATGATACTCAAGTACTTACTAAGCTAATATCTCTGCTTGAAGCTCTGGCAGTGGCACTGATGCCTTCCTAAAAGAGTGGAAACCCTGGCGATTCCCTCAGCCTTGGATTTTCCATACTTTGGCCTATTAACTCATTAGAGAGCAGAATGGAACCCCTTTGCGGCAGAGAAACAGTAAATCAGTGTGGAGTCCTCTCCAGGCTCCCTTGAACACCTAGACAACAATATGTATTGAAAATATCCTGCCAATATTTTGGTACTTTTTTTTTTTGAGACAGGGTCTCACTTTGTAGTTCAGGCTGGCTCTGAGCTCACTAATGGAACCTAGGCAAACCTTGAACTCAGCAATCCTCCTGTCTCTGCCTCCCGAGTGCTGGGATTATAGGCGTGAGCCACCACGCCTGGCAGGTACTTTTTTTATAAAGCAGTAGAGATGGAAATCTAAAATAATTACCTGAACTTTGAGACAAGGAGAAGATCTAATCTGAGTCCCATATATTCTGTGAAAGTGAAGTGAAGCTAAGAAGCCACATGATTCAGTTACAAGTTTTCATGCCCCTGGACCACAATCCATGCCCACTGACAAGACTTACAAAAATAGAAGTTTTTTTTAAACTCTACAAAGCTGAAACAATCTGGATGTCGTCAAACTCTAGTATTCATACTCCTCCTCGTTTGCCATCATCTCCTCTGCTCCTAGCCTTTTTTTTTTTTTTTTTTTTTGCATTGGGTTTGTCCATGAAGTATTTTGTAACACTTACTCCAAGGTGATTTCTCAGGGACATCAGAGAATCTTTTTCTGCTGTAACACACTGAATGAAATAATACAGTCTTCTAAAAGAGCCATTTCTATCTTTATTGGGACTGGTGTGAAGAGACCATGCGACTTCAAAACAATTTTTCTCACATTTGCCTAGATTTCACATTGCAGCAAGGGAACCACAGCATAAACAGAACCCCAAATAAGGAAACTCTTTTGGCTAAACAAGCCTTCTCTCTTAGTTGTAAAAACATAAGTGAGCAACGACTGACATAAGGCTGTGTGTAGAAATATCAAAGGAGAGTTACTATAGTTTCTGCAGCTTCAGATTTTTTAGCTTTACTACTGTGAAGAGATGTTTTTACACAGTGAAAAAGCAGATCTTCATCAGCTTATTCATGTTGATTGTGAGGAGTAAGTTCTTTCAAAGAAGGGACTGTTATTCCTTTATTTTTATTTTTATGAAAACAATTTTCATAACCAAATATGAGAATAATAGTAACAGTTACACTGTGTATCAGTATAGTATCTTCAAGTTACTCAGTATAATATATGAACCAAAAAGATTCTTTAAAAACTAAGTTGAACACACATGTATAAATGTCAAATTGTTTCTCTGGTGTGAGAAACTAAAGATGTAAATGATAGCCAAAATATATAATAGGCACCATGAAATATGAACAAAATGTGCAAAGGGGAAATTGGAAGGGAAAGAAAAATTGAAGGTAAGAAAGAAAAAATGGAAACAAACAGGTTTATGGTGAGGCGGAGGGGTTGAAGGAAGGGCAGGGGAAGGGGAAAAAATAAGAATCAAGATACATCATATACAGGTACAAATTTTCAGTAAAGAATGTGATCATAATGTATACCTAAAATGTACCAATAAACTCAATTTATTAAAAAAAACGAGAAAGAAAAAATAGATTCTTACTCAAGGTGGCCCCTCCCTGTTTGTGTTAGGGTCAAAACAACTCCCATTTTATTAAAACAGGAAGCAGAGAACACATACTGAAAAATGTGCACCAAACACCCTAAGGTGCTGAGCCTTGGCTGATGTGTAGGTGTGACCTAGAAGTGGTTCGTCCAGCTCTGGCACTGGGCCCTTGTGAGCACACTGGCCCAGACACTCAGCTCCTCTCTACACAGTTCATTGTGGGCATCCTTATCTCCAGTGAATAAAATTCTTTCTGGTAAACTTTTATTTATTTATTTATTTATTTATTTATTTATTTATTTATTTATTTATTTATTTATTTATTTATTTATTTTTGAGGCAGGATCTTGCATTGTAGTTCAGGCTGGCCCTGAGCTCACTATGCAGCCCAGGCAAGCCTGGAGCTCAGCAATCTTCCTGCCTCTGCCTCCCTAGTGCTGGGTGACAGGTGTCAGCCACCACACCCGGGTGGTGGGCGTGAGTCACCACAGCCGGTATTGTTGCATGTGGTTACTGGGGATCAAACCAGGGACTTTGTCCTTACTAGGCAGGCACCAGAACTGCTGAGCTAAATCTCTGGCCCTCTGGCAAACTTTTGCAATTAGTTTTCAACTTCGTAGCTCAGAGAAGGGAGAACTCATGAAGTAGTATATTTTGTGCCGCTCAGATCTCTCACCTCTGCCCCAAGGAAGCTGCAGCCACCTTCCCACATGTTCCTGAAGGTTCTGGGCTAGAGCCCTGCTTGCTTCACTGCTTTGTCCTCTGCCCACGAACCTGCCACAGCAGCTTGTGTGAGAGTATTGTGATTTCTGTGCAAGCACCTAATCTTGGGGGAAACCACTTTCCCCAGGCTCATTCCACCATCCACTTCCTGGAGCCTATCTGGCTCAGCTCAGCGACTGTGCCACACATAAAGAAGTTGCTGGAGAGGGAATTTCTGTTCGGAGAGGAGCCACTCAGTCTTCCCATTGCACAGCCCAGCAATGCACACCCAGAAGAAGAGGTGGCCAGAGGGCATGACCCTTAAGTGCCTACACTCCTTCAGGTACAGGCTGAAGAGCCAGGGGCAGGGCTCTGGATGCCGCTTGGTCTTCCAGAGAGCCCGGTGGTGGGACAGGTTGTACGGCAGCTTCCACTCCTTGCCTCTGGCTTTCTGCCTCTGCTGGAGACCTTACAGTTGCAAAGCCACAGAGAGCACCAGGGGCCAGGAGAGGAGCCCCAGCAGTGGAAGCTGGCGCGTACTGACAGTCCTCCCCCAGCAGGTGGCACATGCCTAGGTTAGTGATCCCTGAAAACCTGGCCAGGTGCCAGGAGATAGCACTAATGTAAAACTAGGTGACATGGATCTAGTGGAGGCAGGAGAGGCCCTGCCTGAAGACAGTCACGAGCTGCAGCATCTTCCTCTGCTACTCAGTCAGCGATGCTGCTTAGTAACACACCTGGCGCTGTGCCCCTGACCGGCTGTGCTGCTGGGCATCAAGCTGCTCTACAAGGGCTGGGCTCCCTTTTTAATACAATAACTAATAAATGTAAAACGGTGTCGCAGGCAAGCCTTTTCTCTCTTTCTGTATGTCAGTGTTGAAGTGCTGTGCTGGTCAATATATATCTTTCTTGGAATGCAGGATTAGTTTCCCTACAAGTTTTATTTTTGCTGTTTGGATTCCTGCAGGTGCTTCTCAAAATAGTATCAGGCCAATATTCTATTTTTCACATTTTTACCTGTTTATGTTGTTTATTTTCTATCTCACCCCATTATTCTGTAAATTCCATGAAGGCAAATGATTTGTATATTTTAGTTATTATTTTTCACTGTCAATCATATATTAGCTTTTTACCAAAAATTTTTCTGAGTGCATAACACATTTTCGTAGAGTCATTAAAAATAGTGATATTATGAAAACCTTCAAGCTAGCCATGTCTATAGATATAAAGGATTTCTCATTTTACTAGGTAATTACCATAATCACAGACAGAAATCTAGGGGAATAAGCAACTCACTGGACCACAATTATGGCCAGATTTTTATCAACACACAAGCATCCAGTTTCATAATACACATAAATTTCTGCTGTGTCACTCAGTTTTTGGTATCAGTCTCAGTTGTTTGCTACAGTTATCTTCTGCCTTTGCTCTAGAATCTTCTGGTCAGTGAGAACAGCAATTTCCAAAAAATCCAGCATTCTAGAAATGAAGCAGCACAACACGATCTTTCCTCTGTAGTCCAGTCCATGTCTTTTTAAGGTGACAGGCAGTGATTCCTTCTGTGTTATCCAGTGGAGAGTGTGCTGTGAAATGAACTTGTACTATATAAAAGCATGACACTACTGACTTTGGTTTAGACTCTGTCAATGGATACTAATGATTTAAAAATACTCTTCAGATAGGGAAACTGATATGTAGTTCCTAAGCCTGTTTTTTTTCTATTTAATAAAAATATTGACAACATTTTGTCTCAATATGATACACTAAACCCTTTAACAATGCCTTTCAAACTAGTTGAAAAAATTTTCAAACCTGCCATTTCAATATGATACCAGTTATGAACACATGATGACCTGAATCTATCATATTCAGTAAAGTATGAACTTTGAGAACATCTACTCATGTAATGGATTGAGCTCAAGGTCAGTGGGAACAAACTCTGAGAATACCTTAACTCTTGGTTCCATGGAGGCCCTCAGCTTCCTGTTTTAAAACAAATGCAAACATAAGTCTCACATAATTTTGCATATTTATAGTAGACTACATTTATTATATGAGATGTGAATTTAGAATCTATAGGATCCATAGTAACAAATGTTTGTTGACATAAAAACAAATAGACTGTGACACTAGGTACAGAACGATAGGAAATTACTTCTAAGGGTTAGAGTTCACCAGTAACTAAAGAGACTGGATAAAGATGAGTTTTTTTTTTTTATAAAATGGAGTACTTCTCTGCCATGAAGAGTAACAAATTTCATTCATTTATGTGCAAATAGATATAACTTGAGGACACACTAATAAGTGAAATAAATAGATCACAGATATGTAAATACCATATCTTTTCTCTGGTATGAGTATCTGTAGATGTAAATGAGTTCTAGAATGTATGATAGATTTTGTGAAATAGGTAATATTCAAAGGGAATGTGGTAGGGGAAAGTAATGAGGGGAAAGAATAAATATGATTTGGAAAGGAAAAGAAAGAATATGTACATAGTGGGTGGGGAGTTGTGAAAATGAGAATTAACTTGTGTCATATACTGGTACAAATTCCCCAGTGTTGAGTGTGATTGTGAACTGTATATAAAATGTACCAATAAATAATTCATTTTTAAAAATGCTGTTTGACCAGTTATCACTACACAGTGAGCTCCTAGGTAACCTGGTAACTACGCGACAGCAGAACCTGCAGGAATAATGGATGGCAGGCTAGCATCATCCCAAACAGAATCTTATGAGGAACAAATTAAAGGGAAAAGAATAGGTTAAAAACATGCCTATTAATTTAAACAGCATACAGCAAAATAATTTCTAATAGAACAAATATTACTAAAATAACTTTCCTGGGAAATCTATCTGTATTGTAGACTTGAACAAGTTTCTCAAAATCAAAAGTACTTTTGAGTAAGAAACTTAAAGACTGGCTACAAATGCAATGTATTAGAACTGAATGATTATGTATTCAAAGCACGAATCTTTAAATTTAGCAAGTGCTCAATAAATTATAAACTGAGTAACAATCAATTTCCTAGGTAATTCTCCAGACCATAAATTACAAGGTCTTTTGTGCCCCTTGTTATGAAATGGTCTGACTCTCTTCCACTCATAAAAATAAAACAACAACTAACCCAAAATATTCTTAGAGCAAGACTTTCACCAGTACATCTATACATTTTAATTTCTTTGCCAAATAAAGCATAAAAATGCTCAGAGCAGCAGAATAGTTGCTTATACATTTTTTTCTCATTCAAATTTGAAAATCTGGAATACTGGCAAGTTCTTAAAAATAACTTTGCCACCAAATTAGTACCATAAGTGTCGTATAACCGATTTATTTTTACAAAGACACTTAAAATGTGTTTTCCACAAGTAATTCAGAACATATTAATGTATGTATAAGAAAAATTATGATGTTAAAAAAAGAAAGCATATGCCGGGCGTGGTGGCTCATGCCTGTAATCCTAGCACTTGGGAGGCAGAGACAGGAGGATTGCTGAGTCTGAGGCTTGCCTGGGCTACATAGTGAGCTAAGGGCCAGCCTGAACTATAAAGCGAGACCCTGTCTCAAAAAAAAAAAAAAGAAAGCATATGTATATAGGGGGTGGTGAGTTGTAGGATGGATAGGGGAATGGGTAAAAATGAGAATTAACTCATGTCATATACTGGTACAAATTCCCAATGTTGAGTGT
>PVIC010056675.1:0-10880 GCA_004025085.1 Thryonomys swinderianus
GCACAGCACTGGGCCCGGGCTAAGTGCTCAAGGGCCTACAACAACTAACTGTGCCTGTGATGAATTTGGAGCTACAGAGGACAGAAAGGTAGACAAGCATTCGAAAGGGCCGATGCAGATGGCATCTTCAGTAACGGGCTGAAGAAGCAGGAGAGGAGAGGCTGTGCTTTTTCCGGGGGTCCACTCACTAGTGCCCTGGAGGCTACTCATGAGGTCCCCGCCAGACGCTGAGAGGAGCCCTCTGGTGCAGCAGCATCTCCACAGTGGGTCTGTGTGCAGGGGCTTTCCGCTTGGTGTGTCAGAGCTGCTCGTGGCCTGTGCAGAGGGCCAATTTCCTGAGCAAGTGGTAGGTGCAGGGAACAGCACTGATGCTACTAATCCTGTTACCATGGAGATTGTTTGGGTGATTTTTGCTCCAGGTTTTTAAGAGTATTAATGAATGAAGGTACAAATTTAAAGGTGGAGACAGGCAGTAGAAACCAAACAAGATTGTGGCTAAACAACAAATCTTCTTAGGATTCTGTACTTGATAAACATGTTTGAGGAAAGAAAAGTTAAAATAGTTCTTCCAGGTTTATACCTCAGGAGAAAAACAAATACTGCCTAAGTAACTGATCATGGTCAAACGGATAGTCCCCATCATTCTGATGAAGTTCTCATCACCCTGAGCAAGACGACAACATTCCTGGCTTCTGCTGCCCGGCACAATACACTGGAGTGCGAACTGTTCAAGACCTCTGTTAACCAAAGGATTCTTTCTCCAGGAAGATGCTGACAAGCCCATATATGGAACAGATTGAAGCACAGCTGTTTTGCCTGGGGTTTGGCCATGGTCTGACATAAGGCCAAGAAAGTCTAGAGAATTCAGAAAATTGCTCAAAAGATTCTGGTCTAAATGCGTAACTTGCAAAGTCAATATCAATAAAGAAACAATCAGAACAATGTTACTTGTAAGCTTTTCTAAAAAATGGGCCTAAAAGCACAATGCCTGATTTCTTCCTGTATTAAGTCTAATTTTTCCTTTTTGAGAGGAAGGGGAAACGCTGGGCTGGAAATTCTTTTGCATTTTGGTTGTAACCACACTTGGCCGAGAGCTCGCCACCAGACCTTACTCGGTGGGGCTGTTATTCAGAAGGCTGGCAACAATGCCTTGTCCCTCAGAATGAAGAACACGCCCAGGCCTTGAGGAAAAGCCTGAAATGAGCAGAACGGGAGGGTTCTCACCACTGTCCCGGCCAGCGGGTCGTAGAACCGCTCCAGGAGCTGGACTGCTGTGCTCTTCCCGCAGCCGCTGCTGCCCACCAAGGCGAGCGTCTGGCCCTTCTTCACCTGCAGGCTCAGGCCCTGAAGCACTGGGATGTCTGGCCGCGTGGGGTACTTGAACACAACATCACGGAAGGTCACGTTTCCTTCCAGAGTGCTCTAAAATGAGGACAGCAACAATTAGGTCACTGCAATACACAGGGTAGAGCCCTCTACCACCAGGTGTCTGAAAGCAGTAAACTCCCACCTCATTTAATAAGACCTAATGAGGTAGTATGAGCCTTGAAAACCACAGATCTAAAATGCAGCCTCTCTGGGCGTGGTGGCTCACACCTGTCATCCTGGCACTTGGGAGGCAGAGGCAAGAGGACTGCTGAGTTCCAGGCTTTCCTGGGCTACATAGTGAGCTCATGGCAGCCTGAACTACAGAATGAGACCCTGTCTGTAAAACAGAAAAAATGAAGCCCATCCTTCCCTTCCCTGGCATCCCTATTCTCTCGCCAGAGGCTCCTCTGTAAACCAGGTAAAGTGCTGGCGGGCTGCCTGGGGCAGGATGTCTAATCCTTTGTTTTAAAGGCTGATAACTTTCTGGCTAGGTCTTATTATCAGGGCAACTCAGTATTAGAATTAAAATTAATGGGGCTGGGAATTTAGCTCAAGTGGTACCATGCCTATCTTGGAAGCACAAGCGCCCAAATTCGATCTCCAGTACCACCAATAAACAAACAGATAGATAGATAGATAGATAGATAGATAGATAGATAGATAGATAGAAAGAATAATTAAAATTAATTTCAAACTGCTAGAATTTAATAAAGAAGATACCAGACAACCATTGTTTTTATGGCAGGCACTGTTAATGTAATGTAAGTGAATAATACAAATGTGATAAATCTGTCCTGGCAGAAGCTAGTAACTTACATATCAGAAAATGCCATTAATAGAATTTATTTTATAAAGCAGCAGGCAGTACTCTTTTCTGTAATTTTGTCATGTGAAAGTCAGAGCGTATTATTGCCATGTAGTAAAATAAACAGAAAATTTTACATTATGATCAGCATATAGGAAAGTGCATGTTGTATTAAATTTCTCCTTTGAGTTTTATTCTCCAATAAGAAGCAGCACAAATGTCACACTCACTGGCTTCAGGCCCTCTGTGCTGTAGCTGTCAATGGCCGGGACTTTTTCAATGATCCTGATGATGTGGGCAGCAGACACTTTGGCTTTGGCATAGTCGGGGGCAAACGAGCTGGCCTGCCCGACGGCCATGGCGCCAAAGACAACGGCTGAAAACACCCTAGAGGAGGGGAGACAAGACCCACACACCGTCAAGGCTGCATTGCGAGAAAGATGACACTTCCCCAAGAAGGGAGCACGGCCGCGAATAATTGTAAAAGTAATTAAAAAGTGAAGCAAACACATTTCCTTGTAAATTCAGGTGACTGTAACAGACCGATTACACAGGCTCCTGTTCTCACTGGTCTTGGTGTCCCTGCCTCCCGGCAAAGCGACTTTTGTAGAACTTCTTCTAAGAACTTCTAAGAATACTTCATAATGTATATGTAAAACTTGTCATCCAACCTTTGAGTACAGATTGACTTGTGACTTGCTTTTGCTGTAACAAGCCTGCGACTCAAGAGGTCTGTCTGTCTGTCTGTCTCTGTGTCTGATGTATCTTTTTCTCTCTCTGCAACATCCATGATGCCTGACCGATCTTTTAGTCATAACAACAGTAGCACCTGTATGTCACGAGCAAGACACACATACTAGAAATTTCAAACTTTTGTTAGAGTGACCCTGAACTAGTTACAAGGGATGAATAAGTCAATGCTGCAAAAGGATAGAACTTCCACTAAAATACCAATACTCTGAGGCTTATCATATTCTGGTTTCAATGTAAAACAACATTGCTACTTGTTATGTGTGCTGAGGAGGGCGGAGCCTCTGTTGTCTAGGGGAGAGCTTTCTGATCACGCATACTTTTCAGTGCCAAACTGCCTATTTGTTTCTTTAGTAGTAAAATTCAGCTCAAGTTTGATTTCCCCCTGACTTCCCTACTACTCTGAACCCCTCCACCCAGAAGCTTTGTTTCCATTTTTTGTTTTTCCTATCAAATTTCTCTTTCCCTTCTTTATTTTCCCCTACTCCTTCCTTTTCCCTTTGCACATGTTCTTCCTATTCCACAATACCTATCATACATTCTGGATCTCACACTTTTCGTTTTTTATACTAGGGGCGAGGGGAAAAATGAAAATCAAGATATGTCATGTACACGTACAAGTTTTTAATGTCAAATGTGATCATAATGTATATGTAAAATGTACCAATAAACTCAGTTAAACAACAACAAAAAAAGAGATGCGTTTTTATGGAGCCGCCCATCTCAAGGTGAGGGCTCTTCCTGGATGGGAGGCGTTCCTTGGACCCCTAGGGGGAGTGACCAGGCCACACACAGCTCTGAAAAGGCGGGACGTGCAGGAATAGCCACTGGGACAGGACGTTGCCGCTGGGCCAGGGCTACACACGGAAGCTCAGGTGCAAACGCCGTGATCTCAGGCACCCAAGTCTCTTCACGAGGCTTCACCACAGGGTGTTCTGACCGGACAAGAGGTTCATCCTAAGTTTACTTTCAGACTCAAATTGTCAACATTAACCCAATACTTACAGCATCACATTTTCAAAAGTCATGATTTCACGTGCCACCAAGTAAGCACTGAACCGGAAACAAGCAGCATAGGAAAAGTACATCATGGCCTGGGTGAAGGAAAATGTGATCCCGTAGATGTGTGCTTTCCTCAGAGAGTTTCTGAAAAGACATTTGCAAAATAACTTCATTTTTACTTCTCAGCCCCGAAAATGTAACTTCTCATAGGTTGGCTGTGGGACACAGAAGTATTACAGGCAAAAAGAGATTTAGTTTCAAAAGAATTAAGTTTCATCCCCACTCTACTCACCATCTGTTTCAGTCTAGTTATGTGCCTCAGCTCTAAGCATCAGTGTCTTTATTCTTAATGAAGTAATCATTTAACTGCATCTCAACGTGTTTGCATAAAAAAGTAGCCCTAAGAATTCTGTAGAGACTATTAATAAATAAATGAATGAAAATTGCTTCCTTTTCCCCCAAATAGTGGACATAGAACATATGTGTTCTATGCAGTCGACATTCAGTCCACACTTGTACCTAACATGTACAAACTGCAGGGTACCTGCTGTGGGAATCACAGGCACAGGAAGTCCTCTGAGAACCTCAGAGAACCTAGGAGTCAAGCCGGGGATCATTTACCCAGTGGGGACCTTACGAAGAATGTTATGGAAGTAAACAGAAAAGACTTGGGCGGAGTTAGAAAGGGCCTTTTACAGAGAAATGACGACCTGGTTTCTCAGGCCACGGGACTCCATGGCGTGGGGGTCGGCAGAGGGAGGTCGGGAGCGGGCAGCCCTCTGGGCCTCCTGGCCTTGATTCTGCTGCATCAGTTGGGATTGCTGTCATACGGCAGGATTTCAAGTAAAAGCTTTTGCAAAGAAAACAAAACAAAACAAGCCCCTACTATCACTAAAGAAAATGTCTGAAAATCCAGCTCTCTGTTTACTAGAAAAGAAACAGGACGGCTGGGCTCGCTCGTGTGCACGGTGTGTCTCGAGAGCGCTCACTGGGATGGCTGTGGTGAAGGGACGCGTCTCTCGCCGAGCAGTGAAGAAAGTTCCTCACACTCGGCGCGCTGCATGTTCCACAGAGAGAGCGGACACCGGCTCTAACCGCCCGGCCGGCGCCAGGGAGAGGCTCCCGCGCTGCTCCGTCCGGCTCTCACGTGCTGCCATCTCAGACACGCGGCTCGGCGAGCGGGCTCCGGCCACCTCCCCCGGGCGACGCGAGGGCCGGCCACTTGCTTTGTTTCCAGTGCGTTCTCTACTGTGCTCTGCGTTCCAGACAGAGCAACCCTTCCCAAACCGAAGTCTGATGCTGCAAAACTCCTCGGACTTCCCTCTCGCCCTTCAGTGCTCTCACCTGTAGGGGACCTGCAGGCTCTGCCCGTACATCTGCTCGAACTTCTCCTCCCGCGTCAAGGCCACGACGGTCCGGAAGTTTTCTATGGCTTCAACAGCGATCTGTAACCGACCTCGCCCATCGCCAAGAGGCACAGGCGAAAACAGGGCAGTTAGTTTGGGTTCCATGAGCTAATAAAATTAGTTTAATAATTACATATTATCAGTAATCTTTTTTTTTTTTTTTTTTTTTTTTTTTGCTTTTTGAGACAGGGTCTCGCTTTGTAGTTCAGGCTGGCCCTGAGCTCACTATGGTGCCCAGGCAAGCCGCCGCGAACTCAGCAATCCTCCTGTCTCTGCCTCCCGAGTGCTGGGATGACAGGCGTGAGCCACCACGTCCGGCACTGTGGTATGTGGTGTGGATTGTTGGTGGGCGTGTCTCCACGCCAGCATTGTATGTGGTTACCGGGGATCGAACTCAGGACCTTGCACTTGCGAGGCAGGTGCTGGAACCACTGAGGTAACCCTCTGGCCCATCAGTAATCTTTTACTACTATGTATGAGCATCTTCTCTGCAAAAAAGACTAAGAAATTTATAAAAAATTTCAAATGTGGAGGGAGGTCAACTAATTGAATTTTCTCCACTTGACAATAAAAGCAGCTAAGCCTTCAAGGGATGAGGGGGCTCCCGACAATCCTATCGCTTTACAACATTAACCTAAGTAAGTTCTCGGTAGTTTACAACATTTTCAGTGCTCCTTCTTCTGTAATGGTCACACTGTTGAATTTACCTATTTTCCATGTTTTAAAAATGTGATTTTTATAAGTTTGCCTTTACAACTGCCATTCATGACAACTCAGTATTTGGAAAAGTTTGAAAAGATATAGAAGGTAATTAAAAGCCTCATTTTGGCGTATTTTATATATTAGGCTATTAGGTTACAAATTGCTTTCTTTTTCCTACACATATAAACATACACATTGGTGTATGGCTTAACTGGGACCTCAGACTTACATAGGTTACCTGTCTGCCAGTGAGCTATATAGTCCTAGACACTTTTGTTGTTGTTTCATGTGTGTGTATGTGTGTGTGTGTGTGTGTGTGTGTGTGAGAGAGAGAGAGAGAGAGAGAGAGAGAGAGGGAGGGAGAGAGAGGGAGAGAGAGGGAGGGAGGGAGGGAGAGAGAGGGAGACAGAGGGAGAGAGAGAGAGAGAGGGAGAGAGAGGGAGACAGGGAGAGGCTCTGTAACTCACCCAAGCTGGCCTTGAACTTGGTGATCAATGTGCCTCACACTCCCAATTACGTGAGATTATAGGCATATGCCACCCACCTCGCTTACTACACCTTCCACTGAATGTGGGCAGAATTCTATATTTTTTAATCATTTTTTTCTTAATAAGTATCAGGAGTATTTTCCAAAGTCATTAGGTACACATTAATAAGATTCTAGAGGTCATGTACTATTCCAACTAATCTGCTATTCCTTAATGGTTATATTTTCAATTATTTTCTTATTGAAAATAATTTTGTAGTATATCCTTATATTAACATTTATCCATGTTGAATGATTTTCTTAGGAAAGTTCTTAAGATTGAGGCTACTAGATCAAAGGGAATAAACTCTCTTTCAAGGAACACCTCACATTATCGATTTTATCCAGAAACTTTCTGTCGCTCAATTATGCCCCAATTACATTACTTCCTACGAGATTATCTGACGTCTCTGCAGCCATTTGATTCCGGATGTGGAGAAGGCCGCGGGCACCAGGCTCCTCCCCAGATCCGGCGTCTGTCAGCCAGGCCCCCTGCGCCCCCGCTCGGCCTTGGTTTCCTCGCTGTGAAGTGAACAGGGCGGACTAAGGTTCTCCACAGTCCCTCCTACTCTACAGTTACACGTCACCAACAGAAACTAATGTTTAAGATGCTTTCTTCCTACTTTTGGCATTTATGTTGCTCAAAACTGATTTTAATGAAGACATATCCCATTAATTTAGAGTAATTTACACATTATCAGTCATAAGTATGAAGTTTTTGTTACCAAATCCCACACAAATTATCCGACTACAAAGAGAACAAGTATTTCAAAAAGTCGTGTTAGGTTGTGTTTTTTTTTTTTTTTTTTCGAGACAGGGTCTCGCTTTGTAGTTCAGGCTGGCCCTGAGCTCACTATGTAGCCCAGGCAAGCCTCGAACTCAGCAATCCTCCTGTCTCTGCCTCCCGAGTGCTGGGATGACAGGCGTGAGCCACCATGCCCGGCACTGTGGTATGTGGTATTGATGGCTGGTGGGTGTGAGTCCCCACGCCCAGCACTGTATGTGGTAACCGGGATCAAACTCAGGGCCTTGTGCTTGTGAGGCAGGCCCAGAAACACTGAGTTAAATCTCTGGCCCTGGAGCCTGAGTTTTACTAGGGAAGACACATCACTGATCAATGAACAAAAATATAGCAAAGAAACATCTGGAGCTGAGAAGTATCCCTTGCTAATTCCAGAGTCAGGAAAGGCCTCTGAAAAGGCAGTAATCAGAGATTGGAATCAGGTAGAGCAGCCAGCCACAACCTGAGGAGCCCGGCTGCACTGTTATAGAAACTGCAAAAGAAGAACGAGACCAGAGCAGTGTTGGGGAAGATAAGGCCACGAACGTCACTGGGGGCCAGACAGGAATGCTTTGATAAGTCAGTATTTTATTCCACCTGTAATGAGATGCCTTTGGTTTTCAGTAGAGATTAGCATGATGTGACTTATTTTTGGAAGAGAATAGAATTTTTGTTTCTTGTGAGAAGAATATAGAATATAGATGGGCAAGAAAGGAAGGAATAGGTCAGTGAAGAGGCTTCCTGTGTGACTCTTGACAAATGCTGTGTCTCTCTGAACCATGGGCTCTCTGGTCTCCAACAAGGGATAACTCAACAGTTCTTTTTTCTGAAGTTTTATATTAGCATGTATTTGCAGTGCATGAATTTTACAATTAGAGTGAGTACATGCACATACTACAGCTTGATTCTTTTATCCTTTTTTTCTCCCGCACCCTCTCTCCTCCTCTCATCACCCTTTCCCTGTTATTATTCTTGTCAATGTTATTAAACTTAGTTCATGTTATGGCATAAAATGTCTACATACATTGAGGTTATTAGAATCCTATACATAGTTTATCTTTTTTTTTTTGAGACAGGGTCTCACTTTGTAGTTCAGGCTGGCCCTGAGCTCACTATGTAGCCCAGGCAAGCCTCGAACTCAGCAATCCTCCTGTCTCTGCCTCCTGAGTGCTGGGGTTACAGGCATGAGCCATCACGCCCGGCTACATAGTTTATCTTAATTCTACTTATGTCTCCATTTCCTCCCCACAGCCTTTGTCCCTGAACCCTTGAATTACTTCCCACTTGCAAGAGATCCACTTCCTTGTCTCCTTCTAACCTTCCTTTATATTCTCTTTGTTTGTACTTTGCCTTACTCATATGAGAGAAACCAGACAGTATTTAAGTTTGTGTGTCTGATTTATTTCACTGAACATTATTATTTTCCATGTGCATCCATTTTCCTACAAAAGTCTGACATTTGTCCTTCATAGCCAAGTAGTATTCCCATGTATGTAGATACCGCAAATTCTTTATTCAGTCATCTGTTGATGGCACACAGTCTGCTTCCAGGATTTAGCTACTGTGAATTTTGCTGATAAAAACATTGCCATGCATTTATCACTGTAATATGATATGTAAACCTTAAGTTCTCTGGGGATATACTGCAGGTAGAAGAAGGCAATCGGTCGTATGTATACCTAATTTTAGTTCTTTGAGAAATCTCCATCCTGATTTCCATGCAATTGTACTTATTTACATTCCTACCAACGATGCAGGAGGGTTCTATTTTCACCACAGGCCCACCAGCGTTTGTTTTGTGATTGCTTGATGATTGGCATGCTTTCTGGAGTAAGACGGAGGCTTAGCATTGTCTCAATTTTCATTTCTCTAATGTCCAGAGATATTGAGCATTTTTTCATATATTTGTTGACCATTTTACTTTTGCCTCTGTGAAGTGTGTTCATTTCTTTTGCCCGTTTCTTGATTGAATCTTTAATTTTAGGTGGTTTAAGTTTTTTTTGCGTTCTTTGTATATTCTAGATATTAGTCTCCTGAGGAATAGCTAGCAAATTTTGTTTCTATTCTGTAAGTTGATTCTTCACTCTGAGTCCTTTGCTGTGCAGAAAGTTTGTAATTTGATATGATCTCATTTATACACATCTTGCTGTTAGTTCTTATGCAGTTGTGGTTCTGTTTGGGAAATCATTTTTCATCCCTATCACTTGGGGTGTTTTACTTGTTTTACCTCTCAGTGGGTTCAGTATTTGTTCTATCATTTAGATCTTTGATCTATTTTGATTTTAATTTATTACACAGTAAGGGGTATGAGTCGAGTTTCAATCTTCTGAGAGATTTCCAACTGTCCTAGGATCATCTGTTGAACAGGTGCTCTCCTCCAATAGTCTTAGTTGCTTGTTACTTGCTTATACTTTTGGCCCCTTTGTCAGAAATCAAATAGCTGAACATATTGGGGTATGTTGTTGTCATCTATTCTGTCCCATAGATCCACATGTTTGTTTTAGTTGTCATTTATCTATTACTGTTGCTTCGTAGAATATGCTGAAGTCAGGCAATGTGACACTTCCTGTTTTGCTCTTGTTGCTGCCCAATAACACCTTTGGTTTTCTGGGACTCCCTGGTTCCAGGTGAGTCTTGGTGTTGTTTTCTCTAGAACCGTGAAGTACGCTGTAGATATTTTGATTGGGACTGCATCTGCATAGTAATTTTGGGAGTATGACCATTTTGATAATATTCCTTGCTTTTGCCTGTCCAGGAGCAAAGAGCATCTTCTATTTTCTGAAGTCCTCTTCAATCTCCTTTTTCAGAGAATTATATTTTTCTTCGTAGAGGCTTTTCACTTTCTTGGTAGGTTAATTCCTAGGTATGTCACTTTCTGGATGCTATCATGAATGGTTTTGTTTTCTTATCGCGGAATTCATTATTGCTATAAAATACATTATTGAGTTTTTGTGTTCATTTTGTATCCTGCTACATTGCTGAAATTGGTTTTGGGGGTCTTCTATATAGAGTATCATGTCATCTATAAATAATGACAATTTAATTTTTTCCTTTCCTACCTTTATCCCTTTTATTTATCTTGTTTAATTGCTGTGGCTAATGTGTCCAGAACTACACTGAAAAGGAGGGGTGATAGCAGACATCATTATCTTGTTCCTGATTTTAGTATGAAGGATTTCAGTTTTTGACCATTTGCTATGATGTTAGCTATTGGTTTTTCACATATGGCCTTTACAAGGTTGATATAAAAACCATCTATTCCAATTTTCTGTAGGTTATTTTTTTATCACGAATGGGTGTTGGATTTTTGTTGAACACTTTTTCTACATCTATTGAGATGATCGTATGGTTTTTGCTCTTGGTTTTGTTAATATACTATATTTATTGATTTGTGTATTGAAACTTCCCTATATCCCTGGCTCATGCCAGGGATTATATTCTTGATGATCTTCTCCATTCTATTTGCTAGTATCTTACTGAGAATTTTTTGCATCTGATGTTGGAAGGAACATTCTAGATATCTTTTTTTTTTTTTTTTTT
>PVIC010056676.1:0-10889 GCA_004025085.1 Thryonomys swinderianus
TTTTTTTTTTGAGACAGGGTCTCGCTTTGTAGTTCAGGCTGGCCCTGAGCTCACTATGGAGCCCAGGCAAGCCTGGAACTCAGCAATCCTCCTGCCTCTGCCTCCGGAGTGCTGGGATGACAGGCGTGAGCCACCACGTCCGGCACTGTGGTATGCGGTGTTGATTGTTGGTGGGCGTGAGTCTCCACGCCCAGCATTATATGTGGTTAGCAGGATTGAACTCAGGACCTTGCGCTTGCGAGGCAGGCACCGGAACTACTGAGCTAACCCTCCGGCCCTCAAAATTGATTTTTAATGTACTAACTCCATAAAAACAAAGATTTTACAAAAGAATGTATCAATACACTAATATCCTGCTTCAGGATTTAGTGTGTTCCAAAATGTGGACGCAATTTGTACAAAATTGCCCTATTAAATCAAATTATGTCCAAGTATGTTGCATTTTATACCTTAAACCTGCACTCAAACAAGAATGGGAAGAATATGAATATAAAATTTGTTCAGACTTATGTTGTATTTTGGCTCCATATCTGGAAAATTTTATGGATCTGCAGAATAGTTTTAACTATTTGTGTTAAAAACCAGGTGAAATTAGGGTTGGAGATTTAGCTCAGAGGTTCCAGCGCCTGCCTCGCAAGCGCAAGGTCCTGAGTTCAATCCCAGAAACCACATACAACAATGCTGGGCGTGGTGACTCACACCCACCAGCAATCAATACCATATATCACAGCGCCGGGTGTGGTGGCTCACGCCTGTAATCCCAGCACTCGGGAGGCAGATACAGGAGGATTGCTGAGTTCCAGGCTGGCCTGGGCTCCATAGTGAGCTCAGGGCCAGCCTGAACTGCAAAGCAAGACCCTGTCTCAAAAAAAAAAAAAAAATGAGGTGAAATTAATCTCTGGTGTTCACAGGAGGAGTCCTGCTTTTGGGAATGGAATAGGTGGATTAGTGGTCATTATATGAAGACTAATATGACTTACATTATCTTCACTAAAAGCTTATGGTGTATACAAATGCACATCATATACATAATATATACTTGTGTGCTGTAATCACAATGTACTTCATTAAATATATTTATTCACAAGGTTTTAAGTTCTTTTTAAATGATCTGGAAGCTCAAAATATAAACCTGTATTTTAAATATGTTAGTTAAAATAGTATAATGATTCTGTCACATATTTTTGTATTTGTATTTGCTTATGCATTCATACAATATATCTTCTTTATATGTTTTTTAAAAAATTTATTTGTGCATCGTTGCCTTTAACAATGATCACATTCATGATGGGGAATTTGTTCCTGTACTTTCTATACCTTAATTCCTCTTTTGCTCCTGCCCCTCCAGTCCTTTTTCCCCTTCCCATTTCCAAAAGCTTTACTTCGTTTTCCCCTTCCATTCTCTTTTTATAGTCTATTTTTCCTCCCTTCTCTTCCCTGTCTCCCCTCCCATGTTTGAGTTTCTTACACAAGAGAAATAATAATTCCATATGTAAACTTATGTGATTTATTTCATTTAGCATTGGGATCTTGAGATGCATCCATTTACCTTAGAAGGGCTCATGTTTTTCCTTCTTAATGGCACCCCAGTGTAAATAGCATATTTTCTTTATCTGTTCAGCCACTGAAGGGCATATGGGATGTTTCCAAGAGTTATCTATTATAAATTGTGCTGCTACAAACACAGGTGTGCTTATGCCACTGTGGTTATGATGCTTTTTTAATTTTTGGAAACATTCTGTAAAGGGGCACAGCTGGGTCAAATTAAACCTCTAGTTTTAGCTTTTTGAGCAATCACCATCCTGATTTCCGTAGTGCTTGTACTAGTTTATATTCCTATTAACAACACGGAATAGTTCCTTTTACCCCACAGTCCTACCAGCCTTTGTTATTTGTTGATTTCTTGAGGATAACCATTCTTTCTGGAGTTTAAATATTCAAAGCATACAAGGATAGTCAGACAGCATTTCGAGGACAAAAGGCCACTGTGATTTTAATAGGAATAGCTTTAAATTTATATGTGAATTATTTTGGGAGTTATGGACAGTATGACCATATTGATATTCCTGGTTAATGGATATGAGATAGCTTTCTATTTTTAGTCTGTGTACTTCTTTCACTGTGTTTTACACTGTTAAGTGTAGAGTTCTTTCACTTCTTTGGTTAAATTAATTCCTAAGTACTTTATTATTTTAGTGCTAGCATAAATGGAATTATTTAATTACTTTTTTGTGGGATAGTTCATTTTTATTGCATAGTTACACACCACATTTCTGTATATTGACTATTGTCCTGCAACTTAACTGAATTCAGTAATTAGTTTGAACACTTCTTTGGTGGAACTTACTATATATATATTCTGGGTTGGAGGAATATAAATAGGGTCATTTGCTCAGAGTTTTTATTCTTACCAATTTAGATAGTTTTTGTATATTTAGGTGCTTTCCATATTTTTCTTGCCTATTGTTCTGACTAGGACTTCCAGTTTTTTATTGAAAAGAAGTGGAGATAAAAAGGCATTCTTACCTTGTGTTGTACTTTAATATGGAAATTTTTAGTGTTTTCTTCATTGACTATGATGTAAATTGTAGGGTTTTTATATATAGCCTTATTGTGTTGGGGTACATTACTTCTACATCTAATTTGTTGAAGGTTTCATTATGAATGGATGTTGAACTTTGACAATATTTTTGCATTTATTGGTATAATCATATTTTAGCAGTGCACTCTATTAATTTTATGTAATAATCTTATCGATTTGCATATGTTGCAAACAATTGTATTCATACATCAGAGGACTAGATCCTACTTTATGATAGTATGTGATCTTTTAAAATGTTATTAAATTTAATTTACTAGTATTTTGTTGAAGGTTTTTGTATCTGTGTTCATCACATCTGTCAGCTTGTAATTTTCTTTCTTATAGTTCTCTGGTTTAATGATTAAAACAGTGACAGCCTCCTAAAATTATTGTCCTTTTTTAGATTATTTAATGGATATCAATTTTGCTGAATTTCCTTTTCATCTTATATTCAATACTCATAATAACTAAAAAATATAAAGAAAATTTTATATTTGATATCTTGAAATTATGTGTCATAAAAGAAGAAAATGTACACATAGGCTGTTTAAATTCTAATATTTGAAGTTTGGATTTTTCTTGACATCATCTAAAGACAACACAGAACAGCCGTGAATAATGTGGTAAAGAGTTTTGTATCTGTTTTCTTCAGGAGTGGCCTGTAATTTCTAAAAATATCTGTAGGTATCAGGATGAGTTTGACACAGTAAAATGTCTGGAAGCATAAACCCTTCTTCAGTTTTTTTTCTTCTTCTTTTTTTTTTTTTTGAGACAGGGTCTCGCTTTGTAGTTCAGGCTGGCCCACAGCTCACTATGTAGCCCAGGCAAGCCTCGAACTCAGCAGTCTCCTGTTTCTGCCTCCCGAGTGCTGGGATTACAGGTGTGAGCCACCACGCCCGGCACTGTGGTATGTGGTATTGATTGCTGGTAGGGGTGAGTCACCACGCCTGGTAATGTTGTGTGTGGTTACCGGGGATTGAACTCTGGACCTTACGCTTGCAAGGCAGACGCTGGAACCACTGAGCTAAATTTCTGGCCCCTGTCAGTTTTTTGAAAGCCTTGCACTTGCGAGGCAGATGCCTGAACCACCGAGCTAAATCCTCAGCCCCAGTCTATGTATATTCTTATAGGCAATATATCTTATAGGCAGGATCCAATTGGGGCTTTAAAAAAATCCACTCAGCCACTCCATGTCTTTTGATAGCAAACCTTATCCATTTACATTCAAGGAATTAATGATAAGTAAGGACTTAATCCTGACATTGCTATCTAGCTGTTTTACAGGACTCTTCTTTATTCTTTGCTTGTTGTTTTCCATTGTCATTGGGTGATTTTCTGAAGAAATATGCTGTGATTATATGTTATTTTAGATTTACCCCTTCTCCTTACTATTAAGCTTATATACAATATCTTATAATTCTATAATTTATTCTAATAACTGCATAATTTCAATTATATACCAAAATTCTTACCCCACATAGGTATTTTGAGTATTTCATGTTACTAATTATGCATTTTATCTTGAATATCCACTAAAAAGTTATTGTAGCTATTTATTTTTAATAACTTTGTCTTTTAACTTTTATAGTAGAAAGTGCTTTATAAGTCACAATTACAGTATGAGTAATCTGATTTGACTATCTACTTTTACCAGTAAATTCTATGTTTTCAAATGCTTACATGTTACGCCTTACAGCCTTTTTAAAAAAATTATTATTTTTCCACAGAACTTACTTTAGAGAGGCATAATTGTCCAAACTTATAGTCTCAGTACTGTCGGAGACCAAGGCAGGAGGACTGACTGCAAGTTCAAGCCCCACCCGGGCAGCGTAGTGACTCACCAAGACCTTGTTTTAGAATAGAAAATTCTAAAAAGATTGGGCATATAGTTCAGTGTGAATTGAAAAAGAAAGAAAGAAAGAAAGAAA
This sequence comes from Thryonomys swinderianus, assembly GCA_004025085.1. Classification (NCBI taxonomy): domain Eukaryota; kingdom Metazoa; phylum Chordata; class Mammalia; order Rodentia; family Thryonomyidae; genus Thryonomys; species Thryonomys swinderianus. The sequence goes on from PVIC010056676.1 coordinate 4,510, forward strand.
GAAAGAAAGAAAGAAAGAAAGAAAGAAAGAAAGAGAGAGAGAGAGAGAGAGAGAGAGAGAGAGAGAGAGAGAGAGAGAGGAAGGAAGGAAGGAAGGAAGGAAGGAAGGAAGGAAGGAAGGAAGGAAGAGAAAGAAGGGGAGAAAGAAGAAGGAAGGAAGGAAAGGAAGGAAGGAAGGAAGGAAGATAAAGAAAGTTACTTTGGCAGTTGTGATAAGGTAGGTCCAGTGGTGATGGCTTTTTTAGTTTTGGTTTGTGTATGGTTATCTTTATTTCTTGTACCTTCTGTAGGATAGCTGTGCAGTGTGTATTGTTATTGGCTGGCAGTGTTCTTTTATCACTTGAAGATACAGTATAATTGTCTCCTGGTCTGTGAAGTTTCTGCTGAGAGATACACTGATAGCTTTAAAGAGCTTGTCTTGTATGAGAGAAACAACGTTTTCTGTTTTCAGGATTATCACTTTGTCTTTGATTTTTTAAAATTTGATTAATATTTGTTTTGGTGAACTCTTTCTTGGATCTACCCTTACTGGAGAGTTTTGACCTTCATGTATCTATAATTTTTTATTTTTAGATTTAGAAAAATTTTAGCCCTTTTTAAAAATCATTATTTCCCTTTCTCTTTCTCTTCTCCTTTAAGTTCAATTAATATCAATTTGATTATATCCTATAAATCCTAAACACTTTCTTTACTCCTTCTTATTTCTTTCGTTTTTCTCCACTGATGAGACATTTTCAAATGTCCTGGCTTTGAATTTACAAATGTTTTCATCTATTTTTTTATTGCTCTTGTTGATAATCTTCATTTTATCTTTTCTTTCATTCATTGTACTCTTCAGTTCAGAGTTCCTGTTTGTTTTGTAGTTGTTCTTATTCTATTAATCTGCTGAATTTCTTGTTTTATTTACGTATTGTTTGCCGTTTTCTTGGTATTTTATAGATAGCTTGTTTTTTGTGGATAGCTGAAATTCCTTGAAACTATTATTTGAATTCTTTTCAGGCAGCTCGTAGATTTTCATTTCCTTGAGATTGGATGTTGAAAACGTATTGTGATCCCTTGGTGGTAATATGTTCCCTAGTTTTTTTTTTCCTTATCTCTCATGTCCTTGCAGTGAATTTTGCTTATTTGATGAAGCAACCACTTCTTGCATACTTTACATCCTAGTTTGGTGATGAAAGCCCTATATGTGCAAGTAGGTGTGATGGTGATAGGCGAGTGAGCAGTGTGTTTGTAGTTTGAACGAAGGCTTAGTCTTCTTACAATTCGTTCAGATGACATGAACATCAACTAAAATTACAGAGGGTCCTTAGAGGCCTATGTTAGAAGTGTCAGTAGTAGTAGTGAGGGTTGTTTACACTGAGCAAGGCAGCTGAGGGTCTCTATCTGTTTCTCTTCTGTGGGGAAAGTTGTGGACTAGATTGCATGCCAGATACATGCTCCTGGCAGCAGTGGCACTGTTTCACATGGTATTCGTGGATTAGCCACAGAAATGTGGTCTAAAGAATGGCATGTGTGCAGCAACCATAGCGCTGGGATTCAGGATATTTATAGTATTACCCCATTGCCATATAATAACCATGGGAGTAAACATGATTACAGAGCCACCATGGAACCGGGGTCCACAATACAAGTTACTGATGCATTAGCACTGTGTGAACAAAGCTGGTACAGAGCATATGTGGTGCCTCTGGTTTAGGCACTCTCAAAATGGCTCTTGTAACACTGGCGTTCTTGGTACGAACTTCCCTGCTCTAATGTCAGAGGTATTGATACACATGAAGTAGCAGTGAAGCCAAGGTCCTGAGCATAATTATGTACACAGTGACTACAAATTTAGGACGTGAGGCTCACCTAACTCAAGAGGTTGTGCCCTCAGTACCTGAGGCCTAGGTACATAAAGTATAGCCAGAGATTTGGAGTATGGAAAACAGATATGGGCAGTTGGCATGATTCCAGGGTCAGGGACACATAAGGCAATGAAGGAGATGACTGAACGCATTCTGTCCACACTTTTCTGTTTCTCTAGATGTCTTAGGTATGGTGATCAACCCATGAAATCTTTCCGTGTATTTATTATCATTTCCCCCCTCCAGTATATTATTGCACTTTCTTTGTTGAACACAAGTACTCTCAAGACTATTACTATTAAAAGAGAAAGAGAGACTATTTCTGTTAATGTACAGATTTTTTTTTTTTGGTTTGACTATGGGTAGAAGTCTTTTATCTCCTACTTGCTAATATCATTTCTTATTAAAACTTTAATGAGTTCCTTATGGATTGAGTCATACTTTAAAGAGATCTCAAGAATCCTAAAATAATTAAGAGTGTGTAGACATTTGTTTAAAAAAAAACATAATGGATGGGCTGGAGATTTAGCTCAAGTGGTACCATATCTACCTTGGAAGCACAAGGACCCCAGTTCAACCCCTAGTACTGCAAAAAACAAAAAACAACAATAAAAAAACATAGTGGATGTCTAAATTGTCTTGAGAGTATAATTATATTTAGACCACATAATTTTGCAAATGTAAATGTGTTACTTGATAAGATTAATTGGTTGTAATTTAAAAAGCTGTTCCCTAATGCATATTTTTGAGAGACAGATTGCCTTTTACCTAAATCTGCTTGGTACCTCTCATGGGTAGAAAGTGTTGCTGATATCCCTTTTCTTAGAGTTAAATATGCACTTCCCTAAGAACATTTAGGTACTGCAATAGAAAGAATTGCTCCTTTTAAAATAATTTAAAGTAAGTTTGATTAAATAGGGATAATTATAATTTTATTATACTTTAATGAGTGAAAGACTATTTTCTATTATATATGTAACTATTAGAATTGTTATTTCATTTTACATGGAGATTTAATTGACTTTCAGTCACTTTCTGAAACCTGGGAAATCGTTTGAGTACACTAATACCTGAAAGCTAACTGAAATTTTAGGGAAAATTGTAGGTTACTTAATTTGAATTAGGAATGTTTTAATGTTCCATGCATAATATATAATTATTATGAATTTTTGAAACAGGTTGGGATACCTATTTATTTTAATTATTTTTTTCTTTAGTTGAAGCACTTCATGACTAAAGAGGTATTTTAAATACAGTTGAATATCAGAAGTGCTTTTTTTCTTATGACCATCTTTGAAAAGGAAGTAAATAATGAAGAAAGGGATTTTCAGCTCTACAGCCTTGTAAGATTACTTTCTTACACTTTTTCTTCACCTAACTGTATTTTTTGTTAAATCTATAATTTATCTATTCTAATTTACTTACAATATGAGTTAGTTCTTAAAGTTAGTAGAGGGAGAAAAATCTTACCCTAATATTCCTAAAATAAATACATCTTCCTCCTTTTTTCTCATTTTAAATTTAAAATGTGTCATTAACATTAAAAGTCAAATAGGTGGGGCTGGGGACAACACATCCTCATACCACACACCACAATGGCGGGCCTGGTGGCTCACGCCTGTGATCCCAGTCCTTGGGAGGCAGAGGCAGGAGGACTGCTGTGAGTTTGAGGCCTGCCAGGGCTACATAGTGAGGTTAGGGCCAGGCTGAACTACAGAGCAAGACCCCAGTCAAAAAAAAAAAAAGTTATATAGAAAAAACCAAAAATAAAAATTATATTCCATTCTCAGCTTAATAATATAATTAATGTCTATGTAATTGATATATCCTTCTCACCAGTTGTGATTCCTCCTTCCTTCCCAAGAAATAGTTGCAGTCTAGAACTTATATTTATTTATTTCTCACATATTTATTTCTAATCTCCATTTACCTATATGTGTCTCAGCCAAAATATTGTTTTATCTTTCTTTTTTAAAATTTTTCCATGATTGGAATTCAGGTGTATGAGTTTTCTACTTTTTGACTTAGTGTTAAGCTTATAAGATGTATCTATGTTAATACTGATAGTTACAATATTTTATTTTTCTGGGTGACTTTTCAAAATAGTATTAAAATGTGGTATTTTGTTGTCTAGAATTGAAATTCTGTCATATTCCTTATTTGTACATTCTCTTAAGGACATCTAATCTACTTTTACATATAAAATGAGATAATAACATCTTTGTAAATTAGTCCTGATATAAATATATAAAATATATAGTTATATAGAAATGTATATATATATATAAAATATATGATGTGAAGTGAAATAATCTTTTCTTATTTCCATAGTTTTCTTTTGTGGGGCAGGTACCAGGGGATTGAACTCAGGACCTTGTACTTGCCAGGCAGGTGTGGTGTCATTGAGCTACATCCCTGGCCCTTCTTTTCCACATTTAATTTTTTTTTTTTTTTTTTTGCAGTGCTGGGGATCAAACTCGGGCCCTTGTGCATCCAAGGTTGACATGGTACCACTTGAGCTAAATCCCCAGCTCTTTCTTCAGTTTTTTAATAGTCAATTTACTGTGTGTTCTTTTCATATAAGACATTTATTATATATTTGGGACATTTGTGTACAAAGAATGAGGAGAAAACAATTTCTTCTGTTCTTCCGGGAGTTGATTCAGTAGTTTTAACACAGTGGCTGAGCCCAACCTGTGAGCTCAAAACTGCTAGATATTAATCCAGTTCACCTCTTCAGTGATCATGTGATTTGACCAATTATTTGACCTTTCTTTGAGTATAACTTTTCATTAACAAAATGGAAATTACTGCTACTTAACTGACAAGGGCTTTGTGATAATCGAGCTAAATTTTATGAAAATAACAAGCATTGTTTTAGCTTCACAGTGTCTGTCTAATATGTATTAGCAGTTTGTTCTCACGCCACCAGTGTACTCCTGTGTTAACAGCAAGCTTTGATGCACAGACACTTACATAACTCTCAGGGTTTCATTCTTCACTGTTTTTTGTGGAATTCTTTTTATTGTTTGTTGTTTTCTTTCTTCCTAGTACTAAGTGAACTCAGAAGCTGCACCCCCAGCGTGCCCTTCCCTGTTTTTTTTTTTTTTAAACTTTTTTTTTTTTTTTTTTTGAGACAGGGTCTCGCTTTGTAGTTCAGGCTGGCTCTGCGCTCACTATGGAGCCCAGGCAAGCCTTGAACTCAGCAATCCTCCTGCCTCTGCCTCCCGAGTGCTGGGATGACAGGCGTGAGCCACCTCGCCCGGCCCTTCCCTGGTTTTTACTGTACACTTTGCACTCTGTTATTTCACTACCTGAGTAGCTTAAACATTCCCGTTCATCACCTGTTCAGCGAGGTACAGCCTTGCGATTTAATTCCTGGAAACTTGTGCGCCCAACACGTCATCACCTCGTGATCTTGTTTCCTAGTTTCCCTCTGCTCGATTGTGGATATTATTATGTTCTACCTCATCCTCGTATCCTAATACTGCCATGTCTTTGTTTTCTGGCAGAGGTGAGATTGTATTAGCGTATCCTGAAAGTCTTTGTCTCATAATCTACACAACACTAGCTTATCTGCTTGGTTGAGCACTCATCACTACTAGTAGATAACAATTAGTATTCTGTTAAATGTATCTCTCACATGTAAATACTGGATCTACTTAGTCTTTATCTTTCTGCAGAAGATCATCAAAATAGTATTTAAAATACAATATAATTAATAGTATTCCAGAAACAGTGGTCCTACCAATATGAAATGATATAATTTTCCTATATCAATCGACAAAATATCCCACCTGAACTTCTCAGATCTGAGTTTTTCAGACATCTCCTATGACATCATACCTTCCAAAAAATGTGTGTGCTGTCTCCTTTGCTGGAAATAGCTTTCCCTTCAAGCCTTTTCTTCTAAGAATAAGCTTTTAAAGGAAATGAGTTAAGGTTTCTAAAGTTCTTGTTGGGAACTATGTCAAGAGAAGGATTTTGCAGTATTTGAGTTTCTTAATGTTTACATGAGGTTATTTTTTTTTTTTTTGAGACAGGGTCTCGCTTTGTAGTTCAGGCTGGCCCTGAGCTCACTATGTAGTCCAGACAAGCCTTGAACTCAGCAATCCTCCTGTCTCTGCCTCCCGAGTGCTGGGATTACAGGCATGAGCCACCACGCCCGGCACTGCACTGCGGTATGTGCTATTGATTGCTGGTGGGCGTGAGTCTCCACGCCCAGCATTGTATGTGGTTACCGGGGATCGAACTCAGGACCTTGGGCTTGCGAGGCAGGCGCCGGAACCACTGAGCTAACCCTCTGGCCCAACATGAGGTTAGTTTTTAAAAAAAAGACTCCTGTGTTATAGATAAAGAAATCAAGGCCAGATTTACTCTCTCATTTATAGACTACTAAAACTTCCTGTATTGATTGTGTTCTTAGTTATTTATCTAATTTTCATTTAAAATATTTACTTTGATTTTTACATGATAAAACTGTTGCTCCAGGATTTTAAATGCCATGTCCAAGGTTATATAGTTATATTCAGAA
>PVIC010056677.1:0-10882 GCA_004025085.1 Thryonomys swinderianus
TATAACCTCCTAATTTGCTGCTAAAATCAAATGAGTCTTTCTTTTTTACATTAATACACCTGTACAGGAATTTGATTTTGCACAGAGGGATTTGGACACTTGTTTCCTAATTTTTTAATATTTCATGCCATGTTCTATATAACACCATCAGATATCAAAAGGTTCCATATTGGACAATAATATTTTCACCATGTTTTTTCCATGGTTTGATATTACTAATTTTCTATTTATGATATATAATTTGAAAATTATATTTAACTCAGTTTTCATCAATAGTGTTTCTATAATTTTTAATACTGGTCACATACACTTTTCTTTGACTTTTTCCTATAATTATTCATAAATATGTATATGTGCAATAAACATTTATGTATAATTAAATTTAAAGCTAATTTATTTTCAACTAATAAAGGGAAGGACTTTATTCCTGTATGACTGTATTTTGAAATCTCAGTCCACTAAAAATAGTTAATGATAATGTCTGAGACCCTACAAAAATGTCTTTAGGTATTAAAATCTCCGTCTTTAGAATGGTTAAGTCAGAACGATATCTTTTAGCTCACTCAACTTTTCAAGCAACACTGTCTAGTTCATCAACTGTCTAGTTGTTTCTTTTCATTGTTATCTTTGTTCTCTTAGACATGTATAAGCTGAAACCTTATTCTACCTGAGCTTGTCCTCAGCTTTCTCTCTCTGCCTATTATACATGTACAGAAAGTTACTGTAAGTAAAGCCTATTGCTTCTTAAAAGTACTTTTGTTTCTTCTCCTTGTCATTTTTTTACACTTCCTCAGGCAACAGGGGATCTGACAGGCAAAGAATCTGACTTTTCTTTCTTCCATCTCTTTAGCCAAGTGCACCCAGCTGGAATATTCCCAGGAGAGAGAACCTTTGGGAATCTTGTCATGTCTCCAAACAACTGAGACCTGTTAATAGTTTCTGCTTTTTCCCTAGAGTATCTGTCACTGTTTTATTTTCATTTTTACAGTTTATGTCTTTTTTTTCCCTCTCTCACTAGACTGGATATTCCTGCCTTATATCTTTAACAATTGCAGTTAATTAATTCAAATAGTTGAACATTACATTCATTTTTAAAAAAATTAATCAGTATTATATGATTTCTCTACATATTACCTTTGAGTATGATAAACTTTTTAAATAAAAAAATCTGCTGCCAGAAAATCCAAATAAATATCAAACTGGAAACTAGAATATTCAGTGTGAGCCAATCATACTTTTAAAATATCTTTTAAGTTGATTTTTAAAATTAAAATTTTATTTTATTTTAAATGAACTCAACTATTCTGTGGATTAAAATGAGATGCTTTAATATTTACATTACATAATGATTTATGTAATATTTACATTATGTAATGATCATATTAGAATATGTACAAATCTATTACTTGAAATATTTACCATTTCTTCCTACTGAGAAAATTCAAAGTTCTTTAGTGAACTAAAATATAGAATAAATTATTGTTTACAGTCTTATTATGCAACAGAATACCAGAAGTTATTCCTTTTATATACATGTAAATTTTATATCCAGTGAGCAGATCTCTCCACACTGTGATCACAACCCTCTCTATTTCTGGTTACTACCATTCTAGCCTCTTATTCCATGAGATCAGCTTTCCTTAGCTTCATGATTTGCATATTTGGCCTTTTGCATATTATGTCTCCATAAACTTCAAATAATGTCTTGGTGTTTTTCTTTTCCCCCTTAAGTCATATGTGAACTTCGTGTAGAGATTTCTACAAAAACTCACTATTCCAGTGTTTGCAAAATATCACAATCAATAATTTAATTTTTTCTTCACATTCCCATGAGGGTCATTGCTCTCATTTTAGTAGATCCTTTCCTGCAGATAACTCAAGGTATTACTTTATGGTTTATATTTAAAATCACCCTCTGTATTAGACTGTTTTCCTGTTGTTAGTACCAAATACCTGGCAGCTACAAATTAATATTGGTTACTTGATTCATGGTGTTGGAGGAATCAGTCCATGGCTAGCTGGATCTAAGGCAGGATATCAGTGTGGAAGGGTGCAGTGTAACAAAGATGCCCTATTCAGAGTAGTAGAACATGGGTATGATGACAAAGACAAAGGAAAGAGAGATCACAAAGGTCATGGCTGGTAACCCACCCAAAAACTCACAAGTGTGCTTTACTTATTTCCCAGAAGTTGTACCCAAGCAAAGAAAATTAATGAATAAGCTCTACCAGCACATCCTCCTTATTCATTTTCTAAAAGAGCACTCTTAAACTCGCAATTCTCTTTTAAATAGTTCTAATCGTGTTGAAAATTTTCCAATTGAATAAATGTCAGAAAGAATTATATCAGAGCTGCAATTTAAATAGACATAGCATAGTGAATTTTCACCCTAATTTTACATGAAAATGTCAAGTTTTTATATGTATAGGTTATTTTTCATACATTCAGACTTTTCCTAATGTGTGGTATTTACCTGTGTGCTGGGCACCAAATCCCAGGTACATACATTTTAAAGGAGAACAAGGGATTATTTGGCTCTTGCTTTGAGGAGCTTCAGTTCATTGTTGGCTGGTCCCAAAGCAGAAACACCATGGTGAAAGAGCTTGGTGAAGCAAAGCTATCAAACCCATGGCAGCCAAGAAGCCAACAGCAAGAAGCAGGGAAGGAAAGGGGAAGGAACTGGGAACAGACTACATTCAGGGACATGACCCCAGTGATGTACTTCCTTCAACTGGGCCCCACCTCTTAACAGCCTGTTGAGCTAAGGACACGCCCATGCATTTATCTTGTATGATCTAATCACCTTCAAAAATCTCCACCTCTAAGCACATGTATATTTATCGTCAAAAGAAAAAAGCTATCATTTATGTACGGTCTCATCCCATAAAGGCAAGAATATATTTTGGGAAGCTTGAGGGTAAAATTTATTTATTTTTCTGGTTGAAGATTTTCTTCCTTTAAAATTTTTTTTTATTTATCTATTTTATTTTATCTCTTTCCCCAAGAGGAAAAGTGAAAATGAAAAATAAAATGAAAGGCTAGAAATAAACATATTCTTTGCAGACAGAAACAGATATTCTTTGTAGAAGAACTAATTTTTGATCCTGGGTTACAAGAGTTGTTATTTGAGCAAGAAAGTTATCTATTGTAATTTTATTCTTCCCAGAGTTTACCAGGTAAAATCATTTTCCACAAACTCTGAGTACTCTTACCTTTCACAGAAGTATGGAATGTGAAAAATCAATTTTCCTCTGTCCTCTGTGGTGAAGGCCAACTGGGCTTCATTCCAAGCTTCATGTGGAGGCCAAGGTATGAAGTACATTCTTTAGAAATACACTTCTGAATTAACTGAGGCAGAGAAAATGATGAGGAATATACTGTGATGATAAGCACTCCCTCACATTGTCTTTTAATAGACTTGACCATATAATGTTAAATTTTGGGAGGTCTAGACTTTAGCTGGCTTGTTCGAGAGCTCATCTGAGCTTGTGTGGCACAGCCGCCCCAGGGAAGAGGATTCCATTCATGTGGGACGGAGCTGCAGCTCAGCACCCTGGCCTCTCTGTCAGGCAGTTTGGAGCACTGAAGAGTCCTCCCCTTATGGCGAGGGCTTCAATACAGAGAAGATGCCACTGATAAACAGCTAACTTTTGTAAACTAAATGTGGAAATGACAAGCCATCATTTTCACCATCTCTTCCTGGCCATGTAAACTAATTATTTTACAAAGAGGGGAGTATCCATAGGGCTTGCTTTGAAGGCTAGCTGCCACAACTAGGGTTATAAGGACTAACTGATGGTTCTTAAAGGACAAACTGGTCATTCACAAGGAAGACATCTTAGTGCTGAGAACAGGAACCTGGGTCTTATCACTATGGTGTCTCCCAAATGCTAGGATCAGCGCAATTGCTCGGATTTGTACTCTCTAGGCAAGTTGTTGACTTTCCACTTTACACAGTCTTGCTCTGCACCTCCTGAAGGTGCAGAGTTACAACCAGCAAAGCTGCTTCAGGAAAGTGGCAGGAGAGGTGAGTGCGGATGAAGGGCTTCACACCTCCCTGCCTTTCCACGGTCCACGACGCCATCGCAGGCACCGTGGGAGCAGCCACGCTGAGGCCCATGCTCACCTTTCTGTCATGAATTCTACTAATGTCAGTCCTGTACACTTTTTTTTTTCAAGGTGAGAATGCTTTTCAAATTTGAAATGTTTCCAGAGGAAATCTGTGGAAAGGTAATTAAAGCAAAATGTTTGTTTTTTCACCAGTTTAAATCTTCATCGTTTTCAGTTTTATGAGGTTTTGAATATCATTGTGAATTGATAGGTTCCTAATATTCATTACATTTACATGCAAAGATGAAGTATATTTTGAAATATAAAAAAAACATAAAGAGCTCTTGGGAAGGAAGAGAAAAATATCTACATTTTTGCTCTGACATATGACTTCCATGTGAAAATATTTACTCCAGTTCAGTGAATAATTAAAACCAAAATTCAACAAAATTTGCATTTGAAAGTGAAGATTAAAGAAAAACTAGTGAGCCTGGTATACAACTTTTCTTTCATTAAATGAATCTTTGCTTTTCATATTAAAGCCCCTAGTCAGTTCAGGAATCATGAAATAATTATCTGGGCAAAAAAGTGAAATTAGAACTAACATATGTAGATTTCTATCTCTTTACCCGTGTGTTCTCCTTCAGTTTTGCTTATTTTCCTTTTGGTAGAGAGAGCAAAAGTAAGAAGAGGACTATGCTTTGGAATGTAGAATAATTGAACTATGTTTAAAATATAATGTTAATGGACTGAAATATGTTAGTCATGATAGTTTAGCATTGATGTGTAATTTCTCTGAAAAACTTCTATCAAGGTAAATTGAAGTGAAAGATTTATCATTTAAATAAGGGTAATACAGATACAAATTTTCCAATTGTTTCCCAGAATCAACTGAACTTGTAGGCATCGTTACATGTTGGTTGAGAATAGTAAATGGTATCTTCATGCATTCAAAGAGTACTCTGCTATTTTGTGAGATTCCACAAGTAGAAAACGCTAGCATTACTTCCTTGAAATTGAAGCACATGATAGGCAGAAAACATCTTTTAAAAATTTAAAAAATGAAAATTTTAACACGTTGGATTTTAAAAACATAAGCTTATTTTTTTCTAGAATAAATACTTTTGTAATACTGAAACAAATATATTTATTATTAAATAATTATGTATGCAGTATAGAAATGTAAGTATAGCTGTTTGCCTTTCATGATGGTGTTTGGTAAATCTGTGCTCTCTTCTGACTATCCCTGTGATTCTGGCAGCTCCAAGCAGCAGTCAGAATGTTTTGGCACGCTGTATGTTGTTCAAAAGTAAGTGTAACAGATGCTAAGTAATTAATAAAAGAATTATTAAAAGCATTCACTTTTGGGTTCAGAATTTCTCTTTGCCTTAGAGTAAAAGTAAAGCAAAACAAAATAAAAAAAACCACATAATATAGCAGGAATATATTACTTAATATATTACTCATAAAAAGAAACAAAAAATGGTAAACAAGTAAGATATATACTTAAACAATGTTATATTGTTCAACTTTTAGAAATGAAACAGTGCTTAGATAATTTTATTTTTTAGAACATTATGGGGACAATGAGGATACTGGTTGAGAACTAGCCCTTCAATCAGATATGCAACTGTTTTAGATGTCAGAATTTTGTTCTACTTTTTTATTCTGTTTCACCTTAGAAAGTTGTTTACTCTAGAAAGGTTTTGGAAATATTCATTAACAAACTGAGTAGAAAACAACAGAGTAAACTGAGCATGCTAATGCACATCTGTAATCCCAGCACTTGGGAGGCCAAGGCAGAATGGGTCCACAAGTTTAAGGCCAGGCTTGGCTTCATAGTGGTGAGCCTAAACCACAAAGAGAGGCCCTTCCTCAAGAAAACAAACAAAACAACACAGTATATATTTTGAAATTTCCATTAAGATTAAATTATGTAATGTTTATGTATTTAATCTCATATCACTAGCGAACATTCAATTTAGATTACCTCCTTCGCTCAGGTTGGATTATAATCTATTTTTTTAGATTATTGGAAACATATACATAGAAAATATGCTAGGAAGTATTAAACAGTGAGAAGTAATGAGTATAATAGCTTTTTCTTATGCTGGAGATTGGGGATTGAATTCAGAGTTTTTGCATTGATCTACCCTCAATCCTTTGTAATTATTTATTTTTATTTTGAAACAATATCCCACTAAATTGTTTAGTCTGAGCCCAAACTTTTTTGTTTGTTTTTTGAGACAGGGTCTCGCTTTGTAGTTCAGGCTGGCCCTGAGTTCACTATGTAGCCCAGGCAAGCCTTGAACTCAGCAATCCTCCTGCCTCTGCCTCCTGAGCACTGGGATTACAGGCGTGAGCCACCACGCCTGGCCAAGCCCCAACTTTTAGTCCCTCCAGCTCAGCCCCCCAGCACGCTGGTGCTACAGGAATGGGCCATCATGCCTAGAACAGCTACTCTATTGGGTAAAATATGCTGTGCGAGGGAACTCAGAGACAAATGCAACACATGTGGACCCTGGTACGTAAAAGAAACACAGTTACCAGATTTGTTTTCAAGTACAAAATGTTAACACAGAAACGTTTTGCATACTTGGGGTTCTGTGTGAGATTTTCATACATGTAAATACCCCAAAATGATAAGGCTAAAGTAATTGCAGTATATTCCATTAACTATTACTTTTACTTGAGTTAAAAATCATTTATTTGCATAGGGACATATCTTTCCTTTGCCTTTTGCTTTGGCTTAGATTTCCAAAATACTACTAAGGATGATGCAAACATAGACAGCTGTCTCTTTGCCCCATCCTAGAGAGAGTGATTGTAGATTCCCCTCATTCAATATAGTGCTAGGAGTAAGGTTTACATGCATTGTCTCTATTAAGTTAGGTATCTAGTTAGTGTCGGAAGGTTTTAAAATGTGTCCTAGAAAGAAATGTTGAATTTTATCAAAAGCTTTCATGCATCCAATAGCAGAGTTTGTGTTCTTCATTATGTTAGGTGGGTGCATAATGCCTGTTGATATGGATAGGTTAGATTTTCATTGAATTCCAGAGATTAAAAACCCCTTGGATGGTGTTACTTAATCTTTTTAATGTTTATTTGATTGTATTGCCTAATGTTTTGTTGAGAAGTTTTGCATCTGTGCTCCTCCAAGATATTGCCCTTTTTTCTGAGGGTGGGGTTTGTTTTGTTTTGGTAATGAGATAAATTTGACCTTGTTGAATGAGTTCAGAAATGTTTTCTGCCTTAAAATCTCTCCAGAGGAGGGCAAATGACATTAGTTTTTATACAAAGAGTTGACAAAATTCAAGCATTGAATATGTGTACTCTTGAGATTTTCATTGCCAGAAGACTTTTTATAATGAGATATTTGTTATTCAAGTGAGATATTTGTTATCGATCTGCACAGGTTTACTTTGTTTTCATGGTTCAATTTTGTAGGTTATATATTCAGCAAGCATCCATTTCTTCTGAATTTCAAATCTGTTGGCATGTAATTGCCTATAACAGTCTCTAATGATTTTGTGTTTCTGTGGTAACAGAGGCAATGTCTTCTTTTCTGTCTAGTGTTTTATGTGTTTGCATCTTCTTTTTCATTCATTAGAGATAAATTCTGAGGACTTTGTGGCGTGGTGCGAATAGCTAATGATACTCCATGATGTACTCAAATATTTTGAAAGGATAGATCTTATGTTATCATCTTCACATACACACTAAAAATTAGAGTAAATGTGATAGGAATGTACTTAAGTGAGGTAATGGTAACTTTTAGTAATTTCATGTTTGCAAGTGTATAAACATAAGAAGCTGGTGCTTCAATCGAGAAAGATAATCAGAGAAGCCATAGACAAAAAATGGAACCTGATGTTACTATTAGCCTCTCTATACATTCCTTGTCTTAAGAATATCACTGAGTGATTTATTAGTTTCTTATTAAATATAATATTCTGCCAGGCATGGTGGTTCACGCCTGTAATCCCAGCACTCGGGAGGCAGAGACAGGAGGATTCCTGAGTTCGAGGTTTGCCTGGGCTACATAGTGAGCTCAGAGCCAGCCTGAACTACAAAGCAAGACCCTGTCTCAAAAAAAAAAAAAAAATAACATTCATCTGCTCAGTACTATTACCAAGCACATTCCAAGCTTTGTATAGGTGTAATTAACTATTAAATTCACACTTATCAATTAGCTTCTACTGTGATTCCCTTTTTTCAAAAAGAGGACAGGTCAAAACGGGTAATTTACCATAGAGGGTAAATGTTGGCCGTGCACGCCGCAGAGGTGCAGAGGTGATGTTCTTATCTGCTCCAGTCCGCCTGTGCTGGGCAGCAGGAAGCTCCCTCCAGAGATACCCACACTTTGAAAACTACAAATAAATTCAATGCAAATGGCAGAAGAGCTTTGGAAGGTGTGATTAAATGAAAGATTTGGAGGTAAAGATATCATCCTGATTTCTGTGTGTGAACTAAATAACAAAGGTCAGAGGAGTCATGAAAAAGCAGAAATGCAGAGATGCCATTGCATAGAAGGCGCTATGAACCAAGGAATTCAGGTGGACTTCAGAACATGAAAATGAGCAAAATACAGTGTTTCTTTATAGCCACAACGAAGAACAAAACAACCTTGGTTTTTGAACCCTGTTTGGACCCGTGATCTGCACAACAGACAATCAATTTTTTTGCTTTGGCTCCCTCAGTTTCCAGTAATTTGTTACAATAGCAATAAGAACCTAACACTACTTTCCTGAAATCGCTGTACTTTCACTCAAATATCAAATAACTACCTTTACAGTATTTTTTGATGGCTTGGATTCAGTTGCCAAAGAAAACCTGAGCACATCTGGGTTCCTTAAGGGAGGCGTCTGCATTAGCATTTTGGTTACTTTGCTTAGTACAGACTTTGCCCAGGAGTCTCGGAAGTCGCATAGTGTGACCGGTGGCTTCAGCTTCAGTTTCAGTCTTCAGTCTATTTAGCCATTTTGAGAGAGTCTGAGAGACACAAGTGTTCCTCCCATGACTGAGAGACAAAGGGTAAGAAAACCCCTGAAAGCACCATTGGATTCTCTTTAGTATAGCATCACTGTTAATTTTTTGTAAACTGATTTTCTATTTACTGCAAGCGACATTTCCTTTGACTCAGTATCCACTGACCCCAAAGCATGCTCTTCTAAAAACTACAGTGTCTGCCCCGTGTCGTCTGACAACTACACACTTTCCCTGCTTCATTAGCTTCTGTGTAAATAAGCTTACATAATAATGGGTGACTTTTAAATGTTGTGGCAGCTTTGAACTTCATTCTAATGAAATATGATGAATCGTGAAAAGGATCCTCTTTCCTTTTAGTTTAGTGGGTTTGAACATTGGCTCCCAAGTGCTTCGGGCGGTTGTTTGTAACTCCTCCTTCCCTCAGTGCCCTGAGCCACGACGTACAGATGTAACAGTGATCATCGCACAGGGTGAGGGGAAGATGTGCTTGAACTAAAGTCAGTCACGAAGTGACTCCTTAGGAAGGATCAGTTGCTATTTTTATGGAACATTTGAAAATTACTTTCCTAAGAAATTTGACCAGTTGAATTTACTTGCAATCTACCATCATTGGAAGACTCTACTGGGCGCGGCTCACAGCAGCTCAGCTGCCACCGCCGTAGGCTTTACCTTCAAGGGATGAGACATGTGTCAGACTGTCCTTTCAGCAGACGTGAGGCACGGTCGGTGCAGGGACCTAGAGCAGCTCTGCCATGCGGCTGAGCACCCCACGCAGCAGCCCAGCCGGTCCTCCCCACCTCTGCCCTCGGGGGCTCCTCACCGAGGCCTAGATGCGACCTCAACTTCTTGTCTTCACCAGACCCGAGCTCTGGGGAGCGCCCGCTCTGTGAGTCCCACTTGCCCCGTGGGTGCACTCAGAGCGTCTTTCCCCTGGGCTGGGCACGCCTCCAAGATGGTGTTGCTTCCCAGACTGGGGGTCTAAGCTGTGCCAGACTTGACAGGCACCTGGCAGTGCGGCTGGAGGCCAGGTGCCGAGTGCTACCCTGCAGGGGCAGGTTTTCTCCCAGGACAGTGTCTGACCAGACCCGTGCCACAGCCAGCACCTGGACTGAAAGCTGCTTGACTCACGGGAAGACAAAGTCACACACTGCAGCCCGCCCTGCTCTTCTCTATCAAGACAGAGGTCACCTTACTTCTTATTTTTTTAACCATTCATCGATTTCAATACATATTCTCTGATTAAGAAATTTATATATCGTTATTTTAAATTTTCAGTCTACTATAAGTAACTTATAGCTACCATTAAGGATTTTAAAAGAATGTGTGGGCTTTAATATGAAAATTAGATATACCTCCAAAGGTATGACTCATAAAAGAAAACAATGCTAAATTAGGTTGCATCACAGATAAACATTTTGTGCTTTAATGAAAGCAACTAAAAATAGATACCTACCAAATGAGAGAATATGTGCAAATCGTTCAGGTGTAGAGGGCTTGTACTTTGATTATGTAACTTCCTTTACCTTCTGAATGAGGCAAAAATCAAGTAAAAATAGACAAAGTTTGCATAGATGTATCAAAGAGGCTACATGAATGACAAGGGAACACAGAAAGCTTGAAATCATTGTTAATTTTTAGGCAAATTCATATATAAACCATAAAGAAATACCTCATGTGCTAGAAAGGCTATAATGAGAAGGCAGACTGATCTTGGTGAGAAAGTAAAGCAACGATTAACAAACTACTGTTTGTGAAATTGCAATATTTGGCAAATACTGAAATAGTGTGAGATTTTGTAAAGATTTGAACATAAAGTTCACATAGGACCTAAGAGACATAACAA
>PVIC010056678.1:0-10841 GCA_004025085.1 Thryonomys swinderianus
TCATTACATTCCCACACCAAATTTCCTTTGGAAACTTCCCATTCTACAAAAACTGTCACACTTTCTAGAGCTAATTTGCATCTACAGGTGTTCATATCAAAGAGAAGATCCGGTATTTGCCTATCTGTGACCTATTGATTTCACTTATTAGTGTGTCCTCCAGGTGTATCCATTTGCACATAAATGA
The DNA here is from genome assembly GCA_004025085.1 of Thryonomys swinderianus. Taxonomy (NCBI): domain Eukaryota; kingdom Metazoa; phylum Chordata; class Mammalia; order Rodentia; family Thryonomyidae; genus Thryonomys; species Thryonomys swinderianus. Next base: position 188 of record PVIC010056678.1, read on the forward strand.
ATCAATCTTGTCATTCTTTATGGCATAATAATACTCCATTTTATAAAACACACACACACACACACACATCTTCTTTATCCACTCTCCTGTTGATGGACATTTGGGTTGTTTCCAAGATTGAGTTATCACAAACTGAACTGCTATGAACAAGGGTGTACATCTGTCTTTCCAATGTGATTTTTAAAATTCTTTTGGATATATTCCTAGCAGGGGGATAGCAGGGTCAAATGGGACCCTTCGTCCTAGTTTTCTGAGAAATCTCCACACAGATCTCCACAATGGTTGCACAAGTCTACAATCCCACCAGAACTGGAGAAGGGTTCCTTTCTCCCCATAGCCTCGCCAGCATTTATTGTTGGTTGATTTTGTAATCGTGGTCATTCTTTGTGGAGTGAGATGAAATCTCAGTGTTGCTTTCATTTGTATCTTTCGAATGACCAGTGATGTTGAGCATTTCTTCAAATGCTTCTTAGCTGCCATCAAAGCATTCTTAAGCATCCAGTACACAGAGAGTACTCAGTCAACAGTAACCACTAGGAGAGCTCAATAATGCAAAGGGTATAAATGGTTATGTGTATAGTCCCTTTCTCCTCTCATCATTCTTCTCTTTTCTCCCAGCTCTTTGCCATTTGTATTTCTGACTTTTCTGTGATTCTTACTAATCAAAGTCATACTGGTCTCCGAGGATTACCTTCAACATAGCTTTCTTCAAAGTCGCCTTCTCAAGGTAACTGTAATACTTTCCTCTAAACTACTCTAATATATTTGCACCTCTTTCATGAAATTTTGCCTTCCTTACTTGATTATAAACACCTTGGATGTAAGAGAGCAATTTTAACTTTATCAGTCCAATATCACCCCAAGTGTAATACTGGATATGAGTATATGGGTCAATATCAGATTCTGCCAATACTTGATCAGCAGATTGTTGCTTGGCTTTATCTTGGAAAAAAATCTTAAAGGAAATATATATAACAGCTAACTATGCCAGTCAAATATATGTTTGTATCTCCTTATCAATTCAAATGAAATATAAGAAGTCATCCACACCATTCTGTATGTGGGGTTAGATATGAGCATTCACAGACTTTCTCAAGGAGCTAGTACATGCTAGAGCCGAAATCAGACTCAGGTACAATTAATTCTAGTTAAATATCTTTTTGCATATTATTCTCCTTCCCATAGTGTGAAACTACAACTGTGGAAAAGAGAAAAGCACCTGTTTCCTCATCCTGATCTCCAAATTGAATGCAAAGCAGAAGCCCAACCTCATCTTTTTTTGTTTGGGTTTTTTTCTAAGAGAAAGTCATTCTACTAACACTGAATTTAGAAATCCAGTACTGTCCTACCTTGTTTCCTGGCTCTGTCTTGTTTCCTACATTGATAAACAGAGAACATGCACTCAATAATGGAACACCTATTTTCAATCAAAGAACACAACTATGATGTTTAATCATAAAGTATACATTTCAGTATGTATGCTGTGTTTTATACAAAATAATCTGCCTATCTCTTTTGAATGATGTATAAGATGTATTATTTTTTGGTCATAAATGAGTGAAACTGTTTAATATATTCCATGGTTCTGCTACAGCGAGCTATGTAATATACCTCTGGGAAAGATAATTAATTCTTAAACTATAATAACCAAATTTAGGAATGTAATGATTTTATTATATGTTGCCTGGGACATGCCACATATATAATGTGTCCTGTGAGTCACATTTTAAATGAGATTTTTAAAAATGAAAAGTTCCAGCAGGAAACACTAAAGATGCTGAGTGATCTTTAAAGCATACTACTGGTAATAAATCAAGGAGAAACTAGAGAAGAAGAAAGAAGTACTAAGAACAATATTTCTCTTGTCCTTAACTATCTGACAAGTCATCACAGAGGAAAAGAAAGCATAAATTATTTTACTCTAAAAAGTTAAGATCAGAAAGTGGGAGTTTCAGGGGAAGCTGATGTCATGGAATTTTCAGATGAGAGTAAGAATTTCTTCTAGTGTTCCTGGAATTCATTCACACCCAACCAACATGTAAGACACTCCTGATAAGCAGTGAGCTTCCATCTCTCTACTGTCTCTCAGAAGACACTTCTTGAGCAACCGTTCGCTAAGGTCCTTCTAACTTGGACATTCTATGCTTGACTCAACTGTGGCCCCAGTTTACCAACCTGTGTTGACTCAGCCTCTAAAATTCCCACAGAAGGCACTGTGGAGGAGTGGTAACCAGTGCCCAGCTAAGGTACAGTTATTCTCCATGCAAGGTCATGGGTTTTGACAAAACTTCCCCATTTGTCTTCTTCAAATGTTGTTACCAAGGCAACTGTTTGTCTGTGACAGTGAAGCAGAGTCCACATGAAATTAAGTCCACTTTGTTCTAAGAACAAGATGATTTGAATGATCAGAGCCCAAAGCTTGTTTTACACAGAACAAGAGCTTAGAACTTGTATTACAAAGTGAGACACCAGATAAGCAGCTCCTCTAAAGGAAAAAGAAAACTGTTAGAGTATCTTTGTGTCAAATCAACCTCAAGTTCCACAATTAGACATGTATTCCATCAGGCTCTACTCATTTTTCTATTACAGTGAATAAAGTCACTAGCAAGGGTGAGAAATCAAGTTGCAAACACCAGTGAGTCTAAATTTGTTACTCCCTTTCTTATGTGAACAAAGTCAAGAAGTAAATGAGTTCTAGAATGATTAATATATATTGTGAAATAATAAATATTCAAAGGGAAATGGGGTTTAGGGGTAAGTAATAAGAGGAAAGAAAAGATGTGATGGTAAAAAAAGGAAATAACTCTTATGTATATAGGGGCAGAGGGTATAGGGTAGGTAAGGGAAGGGGAAAATGAGAATTAAGTCACGTCATATACTGGTACAAATTCTCAATGTTGAGTGTGATAATGATGTGTATATATAATGTACCAATAAAGATTCAAATTTTTTTAAAAGTCAAAACAGAATAATGGTTAAGTGCATAGACTTTGAAATGTAATTGCCTTGTTTTAAACTTTGGCTCTACCAATTTATACGATTGGCTGGCACCAACATAGAAACATCATGGCAGAGGGTTGTGGCTTTGGGAGTCACCTCACACTGTGGCAACTGGAAAGAATGAGAGCAAGAAAGGATGCCAGGGAGGAAGGGGCAGAGCCCAAATACAGCCCTCAAAGTCACACCCAAGTGATTCATTCAGCCATTGCTAGAAGTGTGCTTTAATAATTCCCTGGACGTCTCTCAAGCCAATCATGTTGAGAATCAAAATTAACCATGAGGATCATCATTTGTACAATAAAAATAAGAAAAAATACTTACTTTTTTGAGTTGCTGAGTAAATTAGTCTCATATATATCAGTTATTTAGAAGAAAATCTGGCATATAGGAAACTATATAAGTATTAGCAATTTTAATGGCAAAAAGATGATGTGATTATTGCTGGTGTAGATGAGGATGATGATGGCCATAAGGAAGCACTAAGGAGAGGATACTTAGGGGCCCTAAGATTTCAGCCTCTTACATAGGAAAGTATATCAAGGAAAGAGGAAGTGTTTGCATGGCAGGTATGATGGAGTGTCAGCTTGACTGGCTTTGGGATCCATCCAGGGGGCTGTTGGAACACACTTCTGGTGTGTCTCAGTGTGTCACAGAGATGTCCCTTGGGATCTATATATGTTCTCCCCTCTTTCCTGAAAATATTACCCTGCTCTGTTTCCCACCAACTATAAACTAAGCAGCTTTGTTCCACCATGTCCTTCTCCCATGATGAATTTGCCTTGGAGCCAGCTGACCATGAACCAAATCTCCTTAAAACATGACCCAAATTGAACATCTTCCTTTATGTTTAGTTGTCAGATATTGTGTGTAACGATGGAGAAGCGAACACAGACAATGTGTTCAGTAATAAGCTTGTAGAGACATTAGCACCTTGATTACAGAAAAAGGGTTAAAAAAACTTCTCAGATGACAGAATCTTGGGAAATTTCTAAGTCTTCTGACTCTGGCATAATAGACATAGTCATGTGTATCTCTCCCTTGGACCAAAATGAATGTTCTCAGGCCAATAGAAAAAAAAATGAGTTCCTTCCCCTCCAACAAGTTTAACTACTTATGCTTTCCCAATTTTTTTCCTATTCTAAGTTTAAATTCCCCTTCATTAGTAGGATGTGGCACTAAGAGAAGTCAGTCTCCCACTAAGATGTCCCCATGGTCTGTATTTTCCTTATTTCCACACTCCTGTATTTCACTCACTATCTGTTGCTTCAGAAGAGTTTGTTCTTTATGCAACTTGTGCTTGTGGCAAATCAGATCATCTAAATTATAAGTAATTAATAGCTTCTACCTTCATATCACCATTAATCACTTGGTGAATTATCTTTGGTAACTGGTAGGAAAGAGAATGTGAGATGGAGCCTGGGATATTGCTCAATTGAGGAAAAGCTTAGATTTTCTAACCAGCTGCTTAACAAAGAATCTAACTTCTTCTACTGGAAGTTCCTCTTTCCCTTCCTGTGCTGCCAGTTGCCCTGTATATAGAAAATCACCAAATTGCTCAGTGGATCATCTTACCCTCCCTCAGCTGGTTGAAAATAGTGCTTCCAGAGTTCACTGAGAAACCAGCAGTGTGTGTGGTGAGAGCCATTTTTCCAAGGACAAACGTTTGACACACAAGAGCTCCAAACACTCTGTTCGGTATATGTCGCCTTGTGAAGTGGTGTCCTTCAGTCACACCAGAAGGGAGTGTACAGAAAATAGAGTTGGCACCAATGTTTCACTCATCCTAATTAAGGCTTCCCTGGGGCTTTTAGTGGTAAAAGTCTCTTCTTTATACACCATTTGTAACTTGTATATGCTACTGAAAAAAACACCTATGACTTTTTGTACTTTTTATGAATATATTTGTACCCCCATATAATAGCTTTTGAGGGGGGAGCACATTTTTCTCATCTACTATCCAAAGTGTTCACCTACCTTGGTATGACACGCAGGTTTTTACTAAATATTTACTGGATTGAAAAATATCTATAGGAGATTCATTTTAGAAAAAAATGTTTAAAGTATAGTCACTATTAGTTTTCATGGAAATCAACACTGACAGAGACACAAATAAGACAATGATTAAGTACAAAAAATCCAGAATAAACAGACTATCATTTCCTTCTTGCATGTAATCTACAAAAATGTAATGAAGTAATGCCAGACGTGGTGGCTCACGCCTGTAATCCCAGAACTTGGGAGGCAGAGACAGGAGGATTGCTGAGTTCGCGGTGGCTTGCCTGGGCACCATAGTGAGCTCAGGGCCAGCTTGAACTACAAAGCGAGACCCTGTCTCCAAAAAAGCAAAAAAAAAAAATGTAATAAGGCATACTGTGCACCAAACATGGTGGGATTCTGTGGGCTCCTCCTCCTCTTCTCTCTTTCTCTCCGAGTCTCATGTTGCTCACTGCCAGGGTGGGGGAGCCTGTGTACTACAAGATCAAGTGAACTGGAGCTGTACAGACATAAGAGGCACATGGGCAGAATGAAAACATCCCAGCCCAATCTCCAAGCAGGAGCCCCAGCTAAGTTCTTCAATTCTAGACAGTGCTACTAGGAAGAAACTCTTCTGGAGACAGAAGACAACACTGCTTGGAATGATTCTCAGTGGTTCTCAGACATGGTAGTACTCTTTAATATCAACTGGAGAACCTTAAAAACTACTTCTATCTGGGCTCCCATTAAGTCAGAACATCTGGGAGCAGAGGCAAGGCATGCATGGTTTTCACAGGCCCCCACGTTTGTTCTAATATGCACCCTGGGCTAATAGACTGTACACAGTTGGGGGGGGATAGATTCATGATTGCAATTACACTCCTATATACATTACTATTCTCTGTTGCTGGGACCTAAACATGGAAAGGATGAAAGTAGTTATGTTATGAACCTTTTGTTCTATTAAGGTGTCCAGTTGGTCAGAATGTCACCTTGTTGTAGATATTTTAAGCAGCTTTGTTTTGGATTCAGCAGCTTGTGCATTTGGGTTAGCCTGTTGCTAGAAAGACTGCCTCTTGATCTTTCTTTGATCTTGATGCTGCTGTTTTTTCTCAACCACAGACCTACCATATTGCTGTTTGGGGGACCAGGAAGGAGCATCTAATGATGAGAGGCAGCATCCCTTTTCTCCTCACCAAGTACCGTATGCCACAACTAATGCGATCCACTCTGAAAGTATCAGGAATTCTAAGAATAATAAAGTGAGTGACTTAAGAACATAAGTCAGGAGGGGTAAGGAACTGGGTTTGGGTCCCAATTTTGCTCCCTTGTACTTTGTATGACTTTGGACAACTTATCTATCTTCTTTGCGATTCATTTTCCTCATATTTAAGAAAGGAGATAATGATCATGCTTATCTGTTAAAGTTGTGATATTAGAGCATACAGTGTGTGAGGTGATGAAACTGTAAGAGTAATGAGAATATGACCTATGCTGATTTATGATTCTACTAAAATCATAGCAACATTAAAAGTAATTTCATGGGGCTAAACATGCTCCAATGTCCTAGTCAAGGGTCCATCCTTACTGAGAAATTTGGATAGTGTAGCATTTAAAAATGCCTTCCTTTTTTTATCTAAACCTAAACTGTATGTGAAAATGTTTCCCTATATTTCATAGTATGAAGAGCAATAGGTGAATTTATTATAAGGTAGTTAAATTTTTGTTTCTATGTGTAGCACAAGAGACAAAATATAGGAAATGCTCTTGAAATTAGGCGGTGATCCTCAGCTCCTCACTTGGCAGATAACATAATTATGTCTCTAATATTAACACAGAATTCATTTTTCCCTTTGTGTCAACAACTTCCTAGTCATTCACTTTTCTAAGATGAATTCTCAGGCAGAATGCTGTCTTTTGCTAGCATATTGATATAAGCATCAGGTTTGCCTCCTACACACGAGGCATAATCCACCACACTGTGGAATGATTTTTGTCACATGAAGAACAGATCAGGATGCACATTCATTCATAGATTAATCTGCACTTCCTAGGCTATCTTTTTGTCAGTTCTCTTATTATTCTTTACAGCTGGTTGATTGATTGTAGGTTTCTTATTACATACATTACCTTAGTTTATCTATGGGCAGTATGTCAAATATAATCATAGTCGGTAAACATTGGTAAACTGTGTCAAAGTCATCCCTAACCAGCAAAAGAGTACCGTTTAAAGTAGATAACATTTATTATGTAGAGAAACTATGTTTAAAACCTTGCAATTGACATTATTTTGGATAATCTTCATAATGCCCCATGGTCATTGTATTATATATAAAAAATCCAGAACTTAGAAAAGTTTATGAGTAATGGAACAAACTAAAAAATGACAGGATTGCGATTTAATACGCATCTGACCTGAAAATGAATGATAACCACAAATGCTACTGGAAAATTTCCTTATGAACACAAGACTCCCTGCTCCACATAAGAGAAAATGAGTCACAAACTGGGTTTAGTGGGATACAGCTGTAATCCCAGCATTTTGTGAGGCTCTGATGGAAGGTACCACATCGAACCCAACCTGTGCAACTGTGCAATTTATCCTGTTTCATAAGAAAAAAAAAGGAGGGAGAAAAACAGGGAGGGAAGAAAGAAAAGAAGGAAGGAAGGAGAGAGGGAGGAAGAAAAAGAAAGAAAGAAAAATGGATACAGTCAACTCAGATCAAACCATAATTCATTCACATACCTTCAAAATTGATTATTTAGTTCTAAATACCCACCAAGATGAAAATAGTGTCAGAGTGCCCAACACCAAATAGTAAAAAATTTAGGTAAAACTGATTAGAGTAATGTTCATAATATATCATTTTCTATAAAAGTGCAATTATATAGAATACATAATAGAAAACTCATGTAACACAAGTATTTAACCTCTTGCTGCTTTAAAAAGGTTAACACAGCCTCAGTGACTTAAAATAGAAGAAATTTATCTTCTTAAATTCTCGGAGGTCAAAATGCAAAATTAGTCATACTGAGCTCATGTTAGAGCCTCCAGAAGAAACCAACCTTTGTGACTACATTGAATTCACTTGGATACCACAGGATCACCAGCCCATCCTAAGATTCTTAACATGAGTCACATCAGTAGTGTCTCTTTTGCCACAGGAAGTAGCCACATTCATAGGTTCTGAGGATTAGGACATGAACATCATTGTGAGGATCATTTTTATCATACTTACCAACAGTTACATTTTTTTTTTCCTTCTGAAACCACTTATTTGTTCTAGTCAGAAAATTACTTAAACAGAACCTGGCTTTCACACATCTTTTTCCCTTCTGTGCATCCCATTAGCAATTAAACACACATTGTACTCACCTAAAAAACTAACCAAAATTATTGTTTCCCCATTGCCAACAGACCCAAAAGTTTGGACTTTATAATAAGACATCTTGTTGGCTTCTTTTGGTTAAGGTCTCTCTGTCCAGCTTTTCTGTGACAAGTAATGCTTTACTTTATCACAAACCAATATTCTAAGATCTGTAGAAATGGACAAAACATTTGTTGCTTAGGATAGTTGTTCAAGAAATGTTACAAGCTGGTTCCACACTCGAATGTGTCACCTGCTTCCTGTACTGAGACAGGCCATAAAACCATGAATATCTTGTCATCTAACATTTAAATATTCAGATCCATCAGATTCCAATGCCTAATTTCTGGCCAGAACTTAGATTAGACCCAGCAAGAGATACATATTAACATCTTGTGCACTCTGATACCTTCAATGAACATGTATCTTCACACAGAAACTTTAAAAAAATGTTAACATAATATATGGTACTGCTGGGAACTGGAATTCAACATATTACACCGCTAAAATATTCATATAAATATAACATATTCACAGATTCAGTCCATCAGAAAAATTAATCCATCAGAATATGAAACACAGCAAATACCCAAAGCAATGGCCTAAGAGAAACTATTTTAACAGCAGGAACACTAGAAATAACTATGAAGCTTCGAAACCAGTGGTGGGAAAGAGAATTCTATGCATTTGCTAACATCACAACAGGAGCAATCTCAAATACAACCTTAAACTAAGAAGATATAAAATTACTTTTTTGAACAATATTTTTAATAGGTATAGTAGACCTTTAAAAAATGAAAACAGCTATGTAGTTGCTCCTATTGAGGACTCACTATAACAACCAACAGTTACATTTTAAGTAAAACAAAAATTGAAATATATTAGAAAAGAATCTACTCTTCCTAATAATCACCTATACTCAACTTATAGTTAATTAATGGCTTTTCAGGGCTTATATTCATGACTAGAGGTTATATTTTTCTCCTGGTTTATGCAGTGATTTTTCTTTTGCCTCTACATTACAAGATTACAGAGCTTTTTCATTAAACATCTGCATGTGAACTATTGTAGTAGATCCTATTTAATCAGAAAATGGCGGGAGCTCTAGTATGAACCAGGCTTGAATCTGCTGTGAAAAGACAATACACATTATCGTTAGGAACTGTGGACAACTTACTTGGACTTACTACTTGCTTACTTGGACTTTCGGATGTCTGCCCTGCCCTACCCTTCCCTGTGGGATCAATTACTGGGATTATTATTGACATCAACCCCGCCCCGCGGGGTCTTCAATATAAAGATTTCTGCACTAGGATTATTGGCCTTAAGATTTACTTATTTGGGGCCGGAGGGTTAGCTCAGTGGTTCCGGCACCTGCCTCGCAGGTGCAAGGACCTGAGTTCGATCCCCGGTAACCACATATAAGGCTGGGCGTGGAGACTCACGGCCACCAGCAATCAACACCTCATACCACAATGCTGGGCGTGGTGGCTCACGCCTGTAATCCCAGCACTCGGGAGGCAGAGACAGGAGGATTGCTGAGTTCGCGGCGGCTTGCCTGGGCACCATAGTGAGCTCAGGGCCAGCCTGAACTACAAAGCGAGACCCTGTCTCCAAAAAGCAAAAAACAAAAAACAAACAAACAAAAAAAAAGATTTACCTATTTGGACTTACTCAGATTTAAGGATGTCTACCTTGCCCTACAGGATCTTCAACTACCGGGATTATTGTGGATAACCCTGTTTTATGAATATTAGGATTCTGGATGTGAAGGGTTGGGACTGCCTTGTTTTGTGCATACTAGGATTAAGGGTGTGAAGGTTTGGTACCAAATAAAGATGCACTGACCTCAAGGCCTTGGGCCTTTCTGTTTGTTCTGTATTTCGCTTTTTGATGCCAGTGCTCAGGTTATCAAGAGACCAGCCAGGGCTCAGCCTTATTCTCAAGGTTCCAACATTGTTGGTTTTGTTTGTTAAGTCTTTTACTGTGGGACTAACGTGGGACTGGAGTTTGCCACAAGGGTTCTGGCTGTGTCCTCTTCCCCATAAATGAGTGAGGAAGTAAAGATGATTAGAGAGAAGAAACAATTCATAACTTTTTGAATAATAATTGAACATGTCCATCATACATGTATTTGGATTATGAAAGTGTACAGCAAGAATACATGTTCTCTGCCCTTTACATGTTTTCTGTCCTAATCATGTAAAAGAAGAAAGTCAATGGACCAGAGATTTAGCTCAGTGGTTCCAGCTCCTGCTTCTCAAGCGCAGGTTCTGAGTTTGATCCCTGGTAACCACCAGTGCTGGGTGTGG
>PVIC010056679.1:0-10874 GCA_004025085.1 Thryonomys swinderianus
CCTTTTTTTTTTTTTTTTTTTTTTTGAGACAGGGTCTGGCTTTGTAGTTCAGGCTGGCCTTGAGCTCACTATGTAACCCAGGCAAGCCTCGAACTCAGCAATCCTCCTGTCTCTGCCTCCCGAGTGCTGGGATTACAGGCGTGAGCCACCATGCCCGGCAGCCCTGCCCTTTTTTGCATCTATACCCAGGTTGACTGCTCCAGCCAGGCCTGGGATGGGCTCTCTGGTCCTGAAGGAACACATTGCTCCCTGTGGAGGTCGTCCCACCTGGCCAAACCCTGAACAAAGCAGAGATACCCACAGTGGGTGGGGGCACCCCACAGAGAGGAGGAAGGCTACAGGCTGGAGCCAACACCTAGGGGAGCCTGGGGTCTGAAGGGCACTGGTGCCATTCTACTCCACCCATGATGGGGGCCCTCACCCCACTTCTCAGAGGACCCTGAGCCAGGGAAGGCACTTGTCCTTGGACCAAGGTCACACAGGAAGCCGGGAGGAGATGAGAAAACCACACCCCTTATTCTTTGGGTCTCCTGTCTGTGCTTCCTGGACTAGGACACCCAAGGATGCTCCCAGGGTCACAGGTCACACTGGGCCCCTGACACCCAGGCCAGGGAGGGGCTGGAGTCCCCCGCAGGAAGCTGCCCCTGACTGGCCCAGAGAGCAGAGGCTTCCCTGCAGGCAGAGGGTCACACCCTGGCCACAGGCACTGACTACCCACTGGGTGACCTTCAGAAGGGGACAGGAAGGGGCCAGACCCAGGGCCACCCAGCAGTGCAACAGAGGTGCCTAGGCCCCCCAAGAACAAGGGCAAAGGGAGCTGTGGTGGCTCACACCTGCTCACACCAGCACTCAGGAGGCTGAGGCAGGATTGCCACAAGTTTGAGACTTGTCTGGGCCACATAGTGAGCTCAGCCTCAACTACAAAACGAGACTCTCCCTCAAAAAAAAAGAGCCGGGCCGGGCGTGGTGGCTCACGCCTGTCATCCCAGCACTCAGGAGGCAGAGGCAGGATTGCTGAGTTCGAGGTTTGCCTGGGCTATATAGTGAGCTCAGAGCCAGCCTGAACTACATACAAAGCGAGACCCTGTCTCAAAAAATAAAATAAAATAAAAAGAGAGAGAGAGGCAAGCAGGGAGGATGGAGGGACAGAAGCCAGTCCCTGATAACCATGGCTCAAAGGCAGAAAGGAGACCTCAGTGTCACCTTTTCTTTTTACTTCCCTTGCTCATTTTTTATTTTATGGCAGGGTCTTGCTAAATTGCCCAGACTGGCCTGAACCTTGAAATCCTCCTAAGTCAGCTTCCTAAAACTGGGATGACAACTATGCATCAATGTACCTGGCTTTGCCTGAGGCTTCTGGCAGCTGAGCTTTGGTAACCAAGAGCAGTCATCAGCTTCACTCCACCAGCAACTGTGTGACATTAACGCCACAGCCATCAACCAAGGCCATCTGCCCAGGCCAGTTGCCAGCCCGTGCCAGTGCCAGTTGCCAGCCCGTTCGTCCAGTCCTGGAACTGCCCTGAGGCAGCCCCCCACCAGTGCCCTGCACCAGGGTGCCGGGTGAGCACCTCCCCTCCCACCAGGGGAGCAGGAGAGGCAGTGACCTGCCCCCACCCTTCCAGGCCCCGCCCAGAGGCTACCAGCTCAGCCTCCAGCCTCTAATTGGAGCCCGTTACTATGGAAACAGGTTTTCTGCGGGATTTTTCTTTTCATCCACAGCAGCACAGAAAACCTGAGTCACTAGCTGAGGAGCTTGGCAACAGGGACGTGGGGGCTCAAGCCCAAAGGAGGGTGTGCCCCTCCCCCATGACTCTGGCCTTGCAGCTTCCTCCCAAGTGGTTTTGAGGGGACACCCCACGTGCACACCCCTCACACCCTCCCCGACCCCACCCCCTCATACTTCCCGAATTCCCCTGGCTTACTCAGAACAGGCACCCCTCCAACACAGACCATCCCATTGAGGGGCGGGGGCTTGGTATCATATGCCCTCGCGTCTCCTTCTCCCTTTCTAGCCAGCTCTTAAAACCATCTGGTCATTGCGTCCTCAAACACTGCGTCACTGGGGCGACTAAAGTGAACTCTCAGACACACTACAAGGCCCAGCCTGACCAGCCAGCCGGCCTGGAGTGACTGGGCCAGGGTACTTCATGAGTCAGGCTCCAGGTCAGGGTGTTGAGCCCCAGATGCAAGAGAGATGCGAGTACACAGGAGGCTGTGAGGCTGGATGGGCCGCGCGGTGAGGAGTGGTAGGGAGTTTGGAGGGACCAGGAAGGAGACCCCCCTGGGTGCTCCTTGGCCCGACTCAATCGGACATGTGACCTCCCAGGCACAAAGTCTAGGCCAAATGGACCCGCGCACTTTAAGGATGGGGAAACTGAGGCTGGCAGGATGGGAACTGCTCTTGGTTACCAAAGGATGGGAAACTAAGCTGATGACTGCTCTTGGTTACCAAAGGATGGGAAACTAAGGATGGGAAACTGAGCAGCCTCTGCTGGGAGTAGCGCCCCCCCCCCCCCCCCGCCGTCTGTGGCCCGGCTGGTTCTAGACCAAGGCTGGGTGGGTGGAGCTCCGAGGTCCCTCCTCCGTCTGGGCTGAAGGAACCTGAGGCCTGTCAGAGGGAAGGGCCCGCCCCCTGCCACGCAGGCCTGGTCTCCCGACACGCCCCCACCCCACCCCGGGGCCCAGCCCCTACCCCGGGCCCTTTAATTTCTGGGATGAGCCGGCCCGGACGCTCTCATTTCCGGCTCCTCACGTCCCAGTAGCTTGAATCACAACTTCGTGCTCCCAACGGGCTTCACTAGATCGGCCTCTGCCCGGGCTCGTCCAGAAACACCCTCGGGCTCCCTGCTCTTCAGGGCCCAGGACAGCAGACTCTAATCTCCCCACTAAAGACTAGAGTCCAGCTCAAAGGCTCGGAGGACCCCTCCAGTCCAGCTCCCAGGCTCAAGTTCTCCCCAGACATACTGGGCTTTCTTAGGGCCTCGATACCTCAGGGCCTTTGCACAACTCGTTTCCGTCCCGTCTTCAACACCATTCCACATCCTCATCACAGTCCAGGTCAGCGCGACTCCTCATAAAGGGCCCCCACTTACCCAATCTGGGACCCCAAGCCTACACCCCCAGTCCCTCCCTAACACCTCAATCACGTCCTCAAGACAATGCAAACCCTCCGTGCTCACTGCTCAAGTCTCAGCACATCCTCAAGGCCTGCTAAGTGGAAATTTCACCCCACCCCAGCAGAACTCCAACAGGCAGAGAGGGAGGTGATAGGCATGGAGGAGGCCAGCTGGGCTCCTACACATACCGTTTTCTGAATTCTGGGTACTTGCTACGCGACCTAGGGTAAGTGATTTTCATCTGTTGTCTTCATTCAGCAAACCCAGGCCCCTCCCCAGATTCCACCTTCGCCCCCATCGCCTGGGGGCCTTGGAGGCCTCCAAAGGGCTCGAAGCCAGGAGGGTGGGGTTGGGGACTCTCGGGGAGGACAGGGGGCCACGGAGAGGGCGCGCGCCCAGCTTCCCCAGAGCTGGGGGATCCAGGCTCCCATTTTGGGGGGCAAGGCCCTTACAGGCCCCTCAGTGGGGCTTCCTGCTGCAAACTGCCTCTGGGCTCCACAGGAAGAACCGCCGCCACAGAGGCGGAGAATCTGATCGCAGGCAGGGGCTCCCGCTTCGGCGCGCAGACCGGTCGGAAATGGCCCGTCCGCAGGAGGCCCTGGAGAAAAGGGTCGGGTTGCGGCCGATTGTTCTGCCCGGGCCCGAGGGACGGGTTCACTCGAGGGGAGAGGATCCCCGGGGAGTTGGCTGAGGTCTCCGGGCGCGCGACGAGGCCACCCTCGGACGCCTGCAGCGCCGGGCACAGGGCGCGGAGGGAGGCACGGGGCGGGGCGCCTGGCGCGTCGCCATCCTCGCCACGCCGCCGGCCGGCCGCGGCAAGCACAGGCCACCTCTGGGAGAGCCGGGGCCAGGGTCCCGGACCGGGGACACCACCGGGGTGTCATGGGGGGACTCCTCCTCTCCCGCCAGGGCCGAACTTCCCCCGCCCCGCCGCATCTGGCTTTCCCATCTGCAGAGACCAAGCAGGACAAAGGGGACGAGGGAGGGCCCAGCCGCGGCGACCCGCCCCCCTGCTCACAAAGGCCGCGGCCTCGCGCTAAGGGCGGGGGAGGGCAGGAACTCGGAGCCCGGGGGCTTCCCGCCGCCCAGCAACCGGGAGAAGCGCGCCTGGCCCTGCGCCGAACTGGGTGGTGGAGGCACATCGGGCGTGATCGGAAGCCTCCTAACCTCCACCACTTCGCCAGACAGGGGCGGCATGGGGAGGAAGCCGGGTGCCAAGTAGTGGCCGTCGTCTCCGCCGTAGGCTAAAGGCCGGCCGAACGGGGGACGGGCGTGAGGGATTGGGCAAGGCACCCCTCCCTCAAGAGCTGGACCGCGGATCTGAGAGTCAAAGCGCGTGGGGAGAACTCAGACTAGGCAGGGTGTTGCACGTAGGACGGCCCCTGAGTTGGGTTTCGGGGGCCCTGGAACCCCAGGCCTTGGCGGGGCTGAGGTACAAGGGACGCTGGGGCCTCAGAGAAGCGGCGGGCGAAAAAAGGGCGGGAGGCTGCAAGGATGCGCTTTGTGCACGGCCTCTGAGGCGCGCGGGGCGGCGTCCCCACTCACCCTGGCGCGTGGACACGTTCCTCTCGTTAGCTGCCTGCAGCACGACCTGGGCGCAGCTCTGCTCCAGGGCGAAGAGCTCGTCCTTGCCCACCTTGGTGGCCTTGCCCGCCTTGAGCGTGCCGCTGGGCCCGGAAGGCGCCAGGTAGCGGCCCTCGCAGTCGCGGAAGGCCACCTTGCCGGAGCGGAACTCCAGCGTGTAGCCGGTGGCGGGCTCGGGGCGGGCCACCAGGCGGCCGTCGTGGCGCAGGAAGCGGTGATCGGCGGTCTGCACGCTATAGCGCTGGTCCTGGAAGGCCAGCGTGATGAGCGAGTCGACGCCCCAAGGCACGTCGCGGTCCACCGCGATCTCGTCGGCCGGCCGCGCGCTCAGGTGAGCGTAGCGCTTGCGGGTCAGGCTGTAGATGTTGACCTGTGGGTGCATGGCGATATGGACGCTCCATTTCTCGGCCGGAGACACGGTCTGCGCGAAGCACGACAAGCGGTCCTCGGTGCCGCCGAAATAGCGCCGGTGCGCCTCGGACTGCAGCGACCAGCGGCCGTCGTCGTGCGCCACGATGAGGAAGCGGCAGTCGGGACCGGGCACCTCGCGCTCGCAGGTCACGTTGCCGTCCTTGTCGGCCGCCAGGTAGCGGCCCAAGTGGCTACGCAGGCACACAGCCGCGCTGCCCGCCTCGTCAGGGGGCTGCTCCAGCGTCCAGATCTGCTTCTTCTTCAGGCTGCTGGCCGACGCGTTCACCTTGAACCCGAACGCCTCGGCCGTCAGGTACTTGTTGCCGCAGTTGATGAGGCCGAACTGGATCTGCACCGCCTCGGCCGTGCCGTTGGCGGTCATGGTGGCGGCCGGGAGATAGGTGGCGGTGCCCCGTGGCGGCGCCTGACTCCTTTGTTCCGCGGACGAACCCGCGCGCTATCCCTCCGCAGCGCTCCACAAAGCCGGGCCGCGGCGCCCGGAATTTTATAGGCGGGGTGACGTACCCGCCGTGAGGCCCCGCCCCAGCGGGTGGGGCGGGGCGCGGTCCTGCGAGGCGCTGCAGAGTCCCCCAACGTTCCCCTGGCGTGCATCGCGGGCCTAGGTAGCGGCGCACCTCCGCCTGCCCCGCCTGAGCCTTGCCGGGCCGTCGCCCACTTCCCGTTCTTGGCGACACGCACACAGGCCCCCACCGTGGCAGGAAGAGCCAGCCTGGTGAGGAGCCAGGCCAGAGATCACCTGCAGATCAGTTCTATTGAGACAGGGTCGGACAGCCCCGGGAGGCGGAGTTAGGGCATAGGGCTCCAGGGCACCCTGGGAGCTGTGAACGCTAGGTTGGGTCTGAGACAGGCCCTGCGGACCCCACCCCCGAACTTCCTTCCTAGGGCCGCCATCCTCGAAGGGGTGGCTAGCCAAATGGTCTCAGTGACAAGGGCGAGATCTGTGGCCCGCACAGGCCACAGAGGTGCAGCCCTCCAGGCTAGGGCTGCAGGGCAGGAGTTCCCATGGCTATTTAGGAGGGATCTTAGTGGGCCACCCCGGTCCGGGCCAGCAAGGGAGAGCCAGGACTCAACCTGCCCTGAAAAATGCCTCTTTGAGAGGGTGTTACCCTGGCTGCCCCCCCCATCTTTAGGATCCCTGCTGTCCCTCTTCTCTCAGAGGGCACACCCCTACAAACACCACCTCCCTCCTACCCGCCAGCCCATCTAGGAACACTTCCCTTTTCAGATCTGCTCACAAGGCCAGGACTTTTCTTGGGACATTCCCCACATTCCCAGAAGGCCCCGGAATGCCAGTGCGACCACGGGCTGCCCACAGGATCTGGGCCGGGGCCCTTTCCAGCCAGAGGCCAGGCTCTGAGCTGAGCAATCTGCACTGGCCTCCCTAGCCAACCCTGCTGTCAGCAGCTCTCCAGGGGTTTCTGAGGTAAAGTGAAAACTCTGTCATTTCTCACCGTCAGAGACCAGGGGAGCTTTGACCCCAACCATCATCCAGGAGCTTCTTCCCCCACAGAGCCCACTGAGAAATCAAAACTTGGACTCTGAGCAGGACATGATGGTGTCATCTCAGCACTCTGGGAGGCTGAAGCAGTAAATCCCAAACTGAAGTATAATCATTCATTGAGACCCTGTCTCAAAAAAAATAAAGGCCAGGGGATTTACCCCAGTGGTTCCATTATCTGCCTGGCAACTGCAAGATCCCAAATTTGATCCCCAGTACCACATATCCTGGGTGTAGTGGCTCACACCTCTAATCCCAGCACTCAGGAGGCAGAGGCAGGAGGATTGCTGTGAGTTTGAGGCTTGCCTGGGCTACACAGTGAGTTCAAGACCAGCCTGAACTACAAAGTAAGAGCCTGTCTCAAAAAAACTAAAAGAAAATTTAAAAATAAAAACAGCTGGGCATAGTGCCTCATGCCTGTAATCCCAGCACTCAGGAGACAGAGGCAAGAGAATTGCTGAGTTCAAGGTTTGCCTGGGCTACAAAGTGAGCTCAAGGCCAGTCTGAACTACAAAGCGAGACTCTGTCTCAAAAAAAAAATAAATAAATGAAAATAGAGCCGGAGATTTAGGTCAGTGGTTCCAGTGCCTGCCTAGCAAGCACAAGGCCCCTGGTTCAATCCCAGTAACCACATACAATAATACCAGGCTTGGTGACTCATGCCCACCAGCATTCAGTACCTCATACCACAGTGCAGGGCATGGTAGCTCCCACCTGTAATCCCAGCACTCAGGAGACAGGCAGGAGAATTGCTGAGTTTGAGGCTTGCCTGGGCTGCATAGTAAGCTCAGGGCCAGCCTGAACTACAAAGTGAGATCCTGCCTCAAAAAATAAAACTAAAAAATGATAATAAAAATAAAAACAGGGTTGGGGATAGAGCTCCATGTGAAGGCCCCATGAGGCTGGTGTGGCCAATACCTGCCTTCTGGCATCTGGCATCTGCTAGTGGCACTTCCTGCAGCTGTGCTGCTTGGGGACCACAAAGGACAGGGGCCAGGCGCAGGGCTCTAACCCCAGGCAGGTGAGTGTGGCAGTACCTAGGCCTCCCCAGGGGATCCCAATAGGCAAGGGAAGCAGCTGGGCTCTTGCTTAGGTTTTGAGTCCAGACACATTCTGCCAGCCTCATGTTTTGAAAGAGACCTAAAAATGGCCTCTGCCTTTGGGGAGCAGCAGAGAGAACTAACAACCTTAAAGACAGAAGCCCGGGCTGGGTTCGACGTTCCATCCAGGAAGCTTAGGCAAACCAGGGCAAGTTGGTGACTCCACTCATTAGCAGTTAAACTAGGGCCTGGTGTGTGCAGGGCTCAAAAATGCCAGCCGTGTGATCGTTTACTGAAGTGTTACTGGAGGGGCTGAGGGCACAGGCTACTCCAAGTCTGAGGTGGAGGGGACCACTTTCTGCCCATTGATTGATTAAATGAGAATCAAAACCGAGCATGGTGATACACACCTGGCATCTTAGGGCTCTGGGAGGCTGAGACAGGAGGATGGCAAATTCAAGTCCAGTCTGAATAAGACCCTATCTTGAAATAAAACATGCTAGAGATGTAGCTCCGTGCAAAGGGGTTCAAATTGTGGTAACAGAGAGAGAGGAAAATAGTATGGTGTGATGGGAGAGGGGACATAGAGAGGGGACCTTGAATTCCCCAGAGACAGTTTCCCTAGAGTGAACAAAACAGAACTTTAGATGTTGGGAAAACCCGGCCTTGGATTTAGGGCGTGGCCGTCTGCGGTAACTGTGTAAAGAATTGAGGTTCATTTCGGCAGATGTGCAACCAGAGCCTTCATTATTATCATTTCCACTTCTTTCTTTGGAATAGACAATATATTTTCACAATTCAACTATCCAAGGCCATAAAAAGACCTTCATCTGCCCAATTCCCACCCCACCCCCTTCATAATTGTGGTTAGAGTCCCTTTGTAAATGAAAAAAGCAAACACCAACATAGATTCAACTCTACTTTGTTCTGATTTGTTTTTCTGGAGCTCTGGGAGTTGAACCCAGGGCCTTTGCACTGAGCAACATTCCCAGCTCTTTTTTACTTTTGTTTTGCGACATCTTCACAAAGAACAAATTGGACATGGTGGTGTATGCCTATAACCTCAGCATTCAGAAGGGCTGAGGCAGGAAGATCCCACTTTCAAGCCCAGCCTGGGCAACTCAACAAATCACCTAGACCCTAACTCAAAAATACAAATTAAAAAATGTTGGGCCAGATATTTAGCTCAGTGGTTCCAGTGCCTGCCTCTCAAGCACAAGGTCCTGAGTTTGATCCCGGTAACCACATAGAATGCTGGGCGTGGTGACTCACGCCCACCAGCCATCAAAACCACATACCACAGTGCCGGGCATGGTGGCTCACACCTGTAATCCCAGCACTTGGGAGGCAGAGGCAGGAGGATTGCTGAGTTCCAGACTTGCCTGGGCTACATAGTGAGATCAGGGCCAGCCTGAACTACAAAGTGAGACCCTGTCTCAAAAAAAAAAAAAAAAAAGTGTTGAGGATGTAGCTCAGTGCAAAAGCCCTGAGTTCAGTTTCCAGGATGACAAAGTTCTCCCTTGGCCAGCACCTCATTCCCCAGGCCCTTGGTGTCCAGTAGAAGAAGAGCCGCTGCTCCCCAGGAAGTTACGAGGCACTTTCTAAGGCCACACCCTGGCTCCTCAGGGACCACAGGGACATGGACATGGTGTCCCTGGGTCCCACGGGAAGCCAGATGCCACCTGAGCCACTCTGGAGTGAGAGCACGGCCTGGGGAATAGGCTGCCTAAGCTGCACCCACTGCAGGCTGCCAAGAAGGGTGTAGGTGGCACAGCTACCCCATGCTGGACCCACTTCTACCCATGGCAGCCAAGAGGACCCCAGGGCCTTCACGGTGGGTGATATGTCAGGGCAGGGAGCTCCTCGCCTGGCACCACGCCTCCCCCAGGCATCTTCCTTGCCAAGCTCCCTTCTCACCCGCTTCTCAGCCTCACACCGCCCTCTGCGGCGCAGCCGGCCTTCCTGGAGCCTGTGTCACACTCTCTAGCACCCAGCGATCCACAGTGGGCTCAGGATGTGCTGGGTTCCTAAAGTCTAGACCGCTGATCCCTGGTTTTCTCCTGCCATACTGGGAGCCACAGAGACTTTGTCCTATCCAGGCCTCAGTTTCCCTCCCTCAAAGAGAGATGGGGAGAGGGCTGGAGGGTTAGCTCAGTGGTTCTGGCGCCTGCCGCACAAGGTCCTGAGTTCGATCCCCGGTAACCACATAGAATGCTGGGCAAGGTGACTCACGCCCACCAGCAATCAGCACCACATACCACAGTGCTGGGCATAGTGGCTCACGCCTGTAATCCCAGCACTCGGAAGGCAGAGACAGGAGGATTGCTGAGTTTGAGGCTTGCCTGGGCTCCCTAGGGCGCTCAGAGCCAGCCTGAACTACAAAGCCAGACCCTGTCTCAAAAAAAAAAAAAGAGAGAGAGATGGGGAGGGAGTGTACACCTGTGATCCCAGTCTTTTAGGAGGTTGAGGTGGGAGGATCCCAAATTCAAACCCAGCATGGGCAATTTAGCAAGACTTTATCTCAAAAAATAAAGGAAGCGTAGCTTAATGCAAGGCTCTGGGTCACAGTTTGTACTAAAAATTTTTTAAAGCATAAACAGAGCTAGGCTGGGGGGTTAGCTTAGTGGTTCTGGTGTCTGCCTAACAAGCACAAGGTCGTGAATTCAATCCCTGGTAACCACATACAACACTACTGGGCATGGTGACTCACAGTTGTAATTCCAGCACTTGAGAGGCAGAGGCAGGAAGATTGCTATGAGTTTGAGCCTCGCCTGGGCTACATAGTAAGCCCAGGGCTGGCCTGAGCTACAAAGTAAGACCCTATCTCAAAAAAATAGCAGCAACAGAAAAAACATAAGCAGAGCTGCCCCAGGCAAGTGTAAGGAAGCAGAAAAGTCATCCACAGGCCGCACAGATGTCCAGGCTCACCCTCAGCAAATGTGTGGCCTTGCAGCCTGAGGCCTGTAAATGGCATCTTTGTCACTCTGTGCCCACACCCACTGTGCTCCTTCCCGGCAGCCTGGTACCGCCAGGGCTGCACACAGGAGTGTGTGGGCACAGGAGGCAGGTGATCTTGGAGCTGTAGCCAGAGCCCAGCAGAGCACACAGAGATCTTCCCACTCCCCACCGCTGCAAGTCACAGCACAGGAATGAACACGGACGCACGGATGCTGAATCTGGCCCAGCTGTCATGAAGAACATGCA
>PVIC010056680.1:0-10874 GCA_004025085.1 Thryonomys swinderianus
ATTCACCGTGCATAATAAAGTCAGTACATACCATGGTTATGTGTCCTGTGGGCAAACAGCAGGCATGTATCTCCCTGGAAAGGCACATATATGCCCAAAATGTTAAGTACTAGAAGGTAAGAAAGGTATCCTCATGTTCACAGCTGTGATTGCTACTTATATAACTGTGAAAAGTACAGAAACTGATGTTTATATTACTTTTCATGCTGTCATAACAGAAATGATTCACTCCCTTTCAAATAACAATAACAGTCTACCTGTCCAAGTAATAGACATTTATCTTTGTGAAGATATAACTACATACTATGATTAAAATGACATTTATTTGAATAACTATGGTTTATACCTCTTAGATTTAGATTCCTGCCAACATGGTGAATTCCCTCTTTGTCGTTCTTCTATTTATTGTTTTGGTACAATGTTGGTCGAATCATTTGGAAGAAATTGATGACATAAGACTAATTAGGCCAAAATAAAGTTACCAACTACACTTAGATATTAACTTGAGTTTGAGGAAAGTTTTGTCTTTTGTTTTTCATGTACTCAATTTTCTCCAATCTTCTGTCTAAAGGATTTTCTAAAAAAAAAGTAACAGATTTTACTGGCAACCCTATGAACTTGTAAAAGAAACACAATTATCCACAGTTGAAATCCCAGGCAAACTTAAAAGGTACAAGTGAACACTGATTAGCCACGTTTGTTTGTGGTGTGGAAGTACACTTGGCAAATTTAGCTGTTTGGGAAATTTTCTTAGCATGTAACTTTTTGGTGGTACCTGACTTGCCATCCTGAGGCAGTTTATTTTCTGCCAGGGACCAGAAACTTCAGTTGTTAGGTAACATGAGGACTTCATTATAAACAGCACTTGAAAATTTGGTTTAGGTGAAGGCCAACTTGTATCTAACTGGCTCTTGATAAATCAAAATGTCCAACAAATCCACGAGCACTAATAAATCCACATAATTTTATTGGGTCACACATATTTATCAATGCTTATAGAACAGCATCAGAGGAGTTATGCAGAAGAAACTGATAGCATAAGAATAATTAGGCCAAAATAAAATTACTAACTACTATTAGGAATTAAAGGGGATGAAAGTTCTGTCTTACAGTTTGTTTTGCATGTATGCAACTATCTGCAGTCTTTAGTTAGCTTCCCAGTATTGCTTACTGTAGTCAAGGTAAATGTTACATTTGGGAGCACAATTCCCGTGTCAATAAGGAAGGGAGCTGTACCCGTGACAATCTGGAGAAATTCTTCACCTCTTCTATCATCCTCCACCATCACCATTAACATTACCACCACCACCCTTCATATTCTATGCAGCATCTAGTACCTGTGACTTACATTACTCAGTTTATTTTTAGCAAGCTATCCAAGTACAAGGAATACTCTCTCTTGAAAGATAAGCAGGGATCAGAACAGTAGGCTTCTCAAGTTCCAAAGCAGGGACTGTTTGATCCAAATCTACTCCAAAGCTCATTCTTTCAATTATTCCTTAACCTTTGTGCGTAAGGTCTTGCTAATACCATTTTTTCAGACTTTTAAAAGTAACAACTGTTTTACAAATAATAAAGTCCACAGATGTTAAAGAGTTTGATGACTTCTGACAGTTTATATATTAAAAAAACCAAAACATAAGGAGAAAAGTTTTCCATGTAGAACATTTTCATTACTTTCAAATTCCCTTAGGGTCCCTTACTGAACATTTTTGGATTTCTACAGCCATACATTAGTTTTGCTAAAATTTGATATAAGTAATTCTCCAAGCACACTTTTATATTGGCTTCATCCATTTAATGTAATGTTTTTGTTTTTAAGGTATAGTAGAGAATTTATTTAACTCTGGGAAGCTTTACCCTACATATAGGAAGCCATTATGAAAGTTTTATAAATTGCTTTAATTATACAAATATTTAGGATGGTTTTATGAGACTTTTAGACATTAACCTGAGAAAACTAATGGTCATAAAGATTATGAGGCTGGTGGTACAGCTAAGTAGTAGAATTCTTGTCTAGTATGCATGAGATCCCAGGTTTAATCCCCTGCATATCACACACACACCATATATATGAGAAAACTGCTTACTCAAGCATTTATTCCTATTCTATGCCCATTTTGATCTTATTTCCTGAATGTAGCTTCCTTGTCTCATTACCACAAAGTTACCTATACTACTTTGGTCTATGTACACACACACACACACACACACACACACACACACACACTTTGTTTTTGCAAGCCTCGACCTCAGCAATCCTCCTGTCTCTCCCTCCAGAATGCTGGGATTACAGGCATGTGGTACTGATTGTTGGTAGGCGTGAGTCACCATGTCCAGCATTGTATGTGGTTACTGGGGATTGAACTCAGGACCTTGGGTTTGCAAGGTAGGCACGGGAACCACTGAGCTAAATCTCTGGCTGCATTTTGGTTATATTTTTATGCTTAGGAGTAGGGAGCACTTACTGGGTCTGTTATATTCCAAAGACTTTATTAATTAAAATTGAGAAAAATAATGGATGAATAATAGTGCCATTATTGTTTCACTGATTCTCACACAATTTTATAAAAATCATTTCCTTAAAATAACAATTGTTTGATAGTCTTTCCATCCCTAACAAAGGAAAATAAAGTGAAATTATTAGAAATCCACAATAGTTACTAGAAATATGTCATTAATAGTTTAATACTTGTAATACTTGATAAATATCAACAGATGAATGGATAAACAAAATGTTGCACATACATGAGCATCCACAGACACATTGAAGTATTATTCAACCATAAAAAGAACAAAATTATGTCATTTGAAGGAAAGAGAATGGAAGTGAAGAACATCATTTTAAGTGAAATAAGCAAGACTCTGAAAGACAAGTGTCACATTTTCCCTAATACATGGAAACTAAAAAAGATGACATGAAAGTAGAAAGAAGACTATCTTAGTTAAAAGGGAGGAAATAGAGAGGGGAGAGAAGGCTGTGAGGGAAGGGGTGTGACAGTAATAGGGGCGATAGGTAATTTGAATATAATTAAAATATATTATTTGTATATGAAAATACCACATTGAAACCCAATAGTTTGTAAAATTAATAGGCACTGATAGTCTTTTATAAAATGTTAAATGAATACAAAAGAATAAATTAATAGGCTAATACTTTCAAATGCATAGAGTGCTTTAATTAAAGTATATAAACACTTAGGCAAGCTTATGAAAAAGCTGTCCATGATACACACATTAGGATCCATTCTTTTTCAAATAATATTTTATTAAAGTTATTGAGTATACAACTTCTCCCTTGTGATTCTGGAAAGTCTATAGTGAAGACAATTCTTTCCCCTGATGACAAACAGCATCCACACTGTCAGTGACCACACTGGACCTCCATGGTGGACCAATCCTACTTCTTGAGACCAGTGTTCCCATCTGTATCCTGAGATACTGTTTTGATAATTTCTGCAGTGCTGGGAGGAGAGGGCCTTCCTCCAGAAAGCCATGGAACTGCAGAACACTGAGCTGTGGCCCTGCTGACCTCCACACATCGAGTGCAGTGCTGTCTCCAGTCAAGGAACATTGCCTTGACTGCAGTTGCCTTATGGGGAACAAGATAAAGTCCATCGGATAAGTCCTCTCACTTTCACCTTTTTTCTTAAAGTTGCGTTTTGTCATTCCAGGTCCTTTCAGTTTCCATATAAATTTTAAAACTAACTTGTCACAATCTTATGTGAAGAAAACTGCTAAAATTGATTGGGATTTATTTGACTCCGTGTGTAAGAATGGCTATCTTGACATAGTTTTGCAGTCCATAAACAAAGCATATTTCTCCACTTCTTCAGGTTCTCTTCATCTTTCTCAGCAAAGCCTTTGCTGTTTTCAGGGAGAGGTCTTGTATAACATTTGTTAGATTCATTATGCATCATCTGAGAATAAAACAGTTTTTACTATTTCTTTTCCAACTTTTATCTCTTACTTGCCTTCCTGTACTCAGTAGGGATTCTGGTAAAAGCAGCTTGTTTTCAGTGTTAGGAAAAAAGTGCTTTGTGTTTCATTGACTAGAACAATGTTAGCTATAGTTTTTGGTTGGTGTTCCTTATCAGATTGAAAAATTCCTCCTAATTTTTGGCATTAAAATTCTGTATAAGAGCCAGGGATTTAGCTCAAGAGGTACTGTGCCTACCTTGGAAGCACAAGAGACTGAGTTCAATCCCTAGTACTGCCAAAAAAAAAAAAAAAGCTATATAATGCTGAAATGGTTATATAGTTGCAAGAGGAAGATATGATTTTCTCTTATTTCAGCAATACAGTGAATTTCGTTGGTTGCTGTTTTAACAGCTCTATGGATATAATACATCAAAAAAACCTCTTCCTTTTTAAGTAAGTGTCCAAAATAGTGGATATTAGTATATTTGCAAAGTTGTGTAAATTTCTAATTTCACAACATTTTTATCATCTCAAAAAGAAATCCTGTATCCATTACTCCATATACTCCTTTCTCCTACTCCTTGAAACCACCCATCTACACCGTGTCCTATGGATTTTCTAATAGCAGATATTTAGCATAAATGATATTATACAAAATTCGTGGATCTGTATGTGGGGCTCTGAGAAGTGAACCCAGGGCCTTCACACTTTTACCTTAAGTTGCCGCTCCAGTATGTATGTGTGTATGTATGTATGTATGTATGTATGTATGTATGTATGTATGTATGTATTTTTGTTGTTTGTTTGTTTTGGTTTTCCTTTTAGAAAAGGCCTTTCTAAGTCACTAATTGCCCTGGCTGGGCTAACTTGTGATTCTCCTGACTCAGCCTTTCACAGTGCACTATCCTGCCCAACTAACATTTGCCCTTTTGTGTCTGGTTTCTTTCATTTAGCTTAATGTTTTCAAGATTCATTCAGGTCCTAGTATATATCAGTGCTGTATTGCTCTTTATATCTGAATAGCATTCCATTGTATAAATATATCATGTTTTATTTATCCACTAATCAGTGGATGGGTATTAGTTAGCTTTCCTAGAAATTTAACTTGGCTCATAACTTCAGCCTTTCAGTTCAGGGCCAGATGGTTCCAAGGCAGAAATGATGGCAGAAAGTAGCAACACTGCTCACTCCATGACATCTGAGAAGCAGCCCAGAGGAAGAGTATTACTGTGAAGTATGGCCTCAATAATGAAACCCTCCAGTGACCTAACACCCGCAGTGAGGCCCTGCCACCACCACACACACAGCTAGATAGGAGATTAATCCACTGATGCATACCATGTCCCCAGGGGCCAATCACCTTTGCAGAAGCCTCTTAATCCAGTCAGGTTGACAATTAAGATGGACTGGCACAATTTTAGCACTACTCAAAAGTCCATCTCCAAAGTCTTCCCTGAGAATGAAAGTGAACTTTTACCTGTAGACTCTTGTAAAATTTAAAAAATACAGTAAGTGCTCCAAAGGTAAAATGGCACAGGGTTACCATTCCTATTCTAAAATGATAGGGAATGGAAAAGAGTAGGACCAAAGCAAAACTGAAACTAAGCAGGGAAACATTATGTCCTGTACCCTATGTCCATTATCTAGGGCACGAGGTAATGAATTCCAGAGGGTTGGGTGGCCCATCCCCCCTGGTCGGGCTGGTTGCCGTCCATAGTTTCTCTCTTGGCCTGTCTCCATTCATGGACTTCCTGGGTAGATATTCTACATTCCTGGCATCTCCAAATCTCTGGGGTCTCCACGGCATCACTGGCTTCATTTCCACAGTTTGATTTACCCCCTGTCAGGGACACACTGCTCGGCCTGTGAGGACCACCACTGAAATCTGGGGGCTCCCTCCCTTGCTCTACGACTCTGTATTTCACATGCTGGTAAAACCAGGTATTCTGCAGATAGATGATTCCAAGGTCTGGTGCCAGTGGGAGCAGTACTGGACTCCATGGCCTCTGACAGCCAGTGGCCTCTGACTGGCTGAGCAAGGTGAAATGAACCCTAGGGAACTGATTCCCTAAGAGGCCCTTCTTGAGCAGGTAATCCAAGGTAACTCATTACAAGTGAGTCTGCCATGAGCAGGATCTTGCTGATTCCTCAAATGCCCTCAATGCACCTTCTTTAATGTTCCAGTTCAAAGTACTTGGTGTCTTCCATATGGCACTAATCTTGGTAACCATACTTCCTTTGCCCCCAACTTTACCTGTGGTTCTTTTTTAATGCAAATTTAAGTGCTTTAAATTTTTCTGCTAATTTTCATTCCCACATCTTACTATCCAGGCCACAGTCTGAATACAGAATAGCCTTGAAATTCCCTTTACCAGATTATTTAGTCCACAGCTCTCAAACTGAGCCTCCCACAAAGTCTTAGTACATAAGCAAAATTTTAACAAAATTTGTGCTGGCATGTAACATATGTGGCCTGTAGTAAATTCCCAATAGGGCCCCCATTCCAATCTGAAACCTTGTGAGCCTATCTTTTACTTTCCACATTTCTATCAGTATTTTGATCTTCAGGGTTCCCACCAGAACAGACCACAAATCTCTGCTTATAGCATTTTTGGGCTTCTCTCGCCTGTTTCGCTAGACTTTCCTAAACTGTTCCTGTATAAGAGCTTCAAATGCTTTCAAACTGCATACTTGGATATAGTAATAGAACAACTTCAATTCTCTATACTAATTTTATATATTTATCAGATTTCCCATTACTGGGACAAAGTACTTGATACCTAATTTAAAGGAGGAAAAAATTAACATGGCTCGTGGTTTCAAGGTTTCAATCCATGTTTAGCAGGTTCCAAGGTAGGAACATCACAAACATAGGAACATTACTTCATGGCATGTGGGAAGCAAAGCCTGGGAAGAGTGCTATGAAGCCATATTTCTTCCAATGGCATGCTCCAAAGGCTCCTGCACAGTCCCCACCTCCTAAAAATCCATTCATCTGTAGACAATAGTGATTAATTCACTGTTGAGCACAGTGGTTCATGATCCAATCAACTCTCTAGTACTCTCTCTTTTTTTTTTTTTTTTTTGCTTTTCGGAGACACGGTCTTGCTTTGTAGTTCAGGCTGGCCCTGAGCTCACTATGGTGCCCAGGCAAGCTGCCACGAACTCAGCAATCCTCCTGTCTCTGCCTCCTGAGTGCTGGGATTACATCTAGTACTCTCTTAAACCTGTCAAACTGACAATTAAGATTAACTGGCACAATAGGAATTTGAGTTGTTCTTACATTTTAAGTGCAAATTTCATTTGAGAGGAACAGTGCTCTTTATAAATATTTGTCCACCACTTTTTGCATGGCATATCTTTTTAATTTTCTTGGAATACACTGATGACTAGGAATGGAATTGTTGGTACTGTGGTAACACTGTGTTTAACTACCTTTTAGAATAACTGCCAAACTGTTTCCAAAAAGGATGCATCATTTTTGTATTCTCACCAGCAGTATATGAAGGTTCCAATTTCTCCACATCCACTACATCTGTTCAACTTTTCGTTTACAGCCATCTTTGGGGATAGCAAGTACAATCTAATGGTGGTTTTTTAATTTGTATTTTCCCTATGACTACAAATGCGGATCATCTTTTCATGTATTTATTTGCTGCTTACATATCTTCTTTGGATGTTCGTATCTTCCTATTACTGAGTTACTGAAGATTTTTCTATGTGAGTATTTTAGAGATACAAGACTTTTACCAATTATATATGAAAGTGTTTTTTCCTCTTTACTTTTTTGATGACATTTTTTTAAATTGAATTCTTTATTGGTACATTTTATATACAGCTCACAATCACACTCAACATTGGGGAATTTGTACTAGTATATGGCAGAAGTTAATTCTCATTTTTACCCATATACTTACCACCCACAACCCCCCCCCCACCATGTACATGCTATTTCTTTCTTTCTGAATCATATGTATTCTTTCCCCTCATTACATTCCCCCACCACATTCTCTTTGAATATTTCCTATTTTACAATATCTATCATACACTCTAGAACTCATTTACATCTACAGGTTCTCATACCAAAGAAAGGATATGGTATTTACATATCTGTGATCTATTTTTATAACATCTTATTTTTCTTTTGTTGCTTGTGCCTTTGTAGTGATAGCTAAGAAGGCACTGCCTAATCCAAGGGAAATAATAGTAGAAGCAAGGGAAAAGTGACATGGGCAACAACTGTCCTGTTTCATAACCATGTCTCAAAGTATGGCACAATGCATTGCACACGAGAATAGCCACCAACAAATTTTTTGAGTAAATTTTTTAAATCCCCAACAAAAAACTGAGCAATATTCCAAAAATGATAACACCTTAATAAAGGAAAAAGTTTAACATCTTCAGCTAGCCAGAAAACAAGACTTACTACAATAGGAAGAATTAGAAAAATACTGTAAGAGATATAATATTGTTTGAATACTTTATGGTTAATTCAGTCAAAAATTCAAAGTGAAAAAAGACGATAGTTTGGAGGAATGTGACACTCATCCAATGAAGACAGGGCTATCAATCCAAGTATTTTTTGTTGAACTGCATCATTCCAAGTGCAAAGACCAAGGAAGTCATCCAATGTGCTATAATACATAAGACTGATATTTTTGGAACTTTTTATTGAAAAATAATATTAAAATTATGGAATAATTCAGATTATCCATTCACACAATCTTTACCATAATTTCACATATTTTTAATATCCTGCCCATTTCTGTGTAATTTGCTTACATATCAATCATCCATCCAAGTAACATACATATTAATACATGTGCATATCTACTCCAGATACTTCAGTGCATATTTCCTATAAAGATATTTTCTTATATATCAAAATGCAATTAACTACAGAAATTAATAGCAATGTAACACATTTTATTGTCCATATTCCAATTTTGCAAATTGATCTACTAATGTATTTGTGACATTTTCCCCTCTCCTATAGAATCTAGCCTAGAATAGTTATTACTTTTAGTTGCCATGTCACTTTAGTTTTATTTAATCTGGGACATTTCTGTAGTCTTTGTCTTTTATGGCATAGATGGTTTTTGAAGAGCATAGCCCCCCCCCGCACACACACACTTTTTCTTCCTTTGTAACATGTTTTCTGTTTTTCTTGTTCCTGTGTTTCCTCTGATTAGTTTTAGGGTTTATCTTTCTAGATGGAATACTACAGGTGATGTTGTATTCTTATTGTCAGGCTATCACATCCAGGGGCACTTACTATTCATCTGTCCCTCACTGCTGGTGTGAACTTTGACAATATATGCAGCTGAAGTACTGTTGATGTTTCTTTGTTATATAGTTATTGTTTTCTCCACAGCAAATAATATATATCCCAAATATACTTTAAAACTATTTAATTCCCTGTTTCTCCACAAAGACAAATTTTCATAAGCGTACTTTTTCTATTCTTATAAAAAATGACCTCTGCATATAAAACTAACCTAATTTTGCATATTATTAAATAACTTATATGCTAGTTTAAATATCTAGTATATTACAGTAGTTTATGAACCCTGAGTATTTACAAACTGTTCAGGAAGTGTCTGTTACCTGGGTGGAATATGGGCAACATCATTTTTAAATTCAACTAGTATTAATGCCCTGATTCCATTAAAAAAAAAAACTCTTTACTTTGTGAGACAGGGGGTTAGAAATTAAATTAAATAAATTAAATTAGACATTAAATAATTGTAAGAACATTGTTTTGTTGACAAAAGGGATTCTTTTCACTGTTTAAAATTTCCAAATAAGGTAATATAACTATAGATGACTCTGTAGTTAGAGTTGATTAAAAAAAAGAAATTTGTAAACTGGGTGTGGTGCCTCACGCCTGTAATCCCAGCACTTGGGAGGCAGAGACAGGAGGATTGCTGAGTTCGAGGCTTGCCTGGGCTACATAGTGAGCTCAGGGCCAGCCTGAACTACAAAGCAAGACACTGTCTCAAAAAAAAAAAAAAAGAAATTTGTAGAAGAACCTTCCTCTCTTCAAAATATATGTGGCTTTGGATCACTATAATATTGATTGTACCCAGCCTTTCCTGAGCAGTATCATTTTGAGGTGGCCTTTAATTCAAAATTTTAACTTGAATTAAATAGTTTATATAAAATATTCAACTGTTCAGCTGGATTTAATGTCCAAGTTTAGTACCAAGGAGAAAGAAGACAAGCTTTCTGAGTACTTTGTGTCAGGCAATTTCATCTCTGCATGAACATCAGAGAACATAACAAGATGTCTATGATATCAGTAGGCAATATAAATCTTAGAGGATCACTCTCACATACAGAGTGGTATTGACCAAAACATACTTTATCCTTTATTTGTTCCTGACTCAATCTATATCAGACAGCTTGTACCAGAAATTTCCTTACTTGGTATTACCAACTATGTAAAGTAAATCATTTCCTTAAAAAAAAATAAAGGCTGCTCACAGAGCAAAATAATTTTTTAAACTAAAAAATACTTTTTAAATTTAAAAATGGTTTAAAGATAACACCTTATTCATTTTACTATCCTGGTTCTCTGTATTATGTGATACATACATATTCACAATGCAATCATGCTAAATGGACGTGCCCTCTAATACAATTCTCTTGCAGAATCTAGAAACTTCAGGTGTATGTGTAGGGGGCAGAGGAGTGGTCTCTTAGAAGGAATATAGATTTCTTAGTAATCCCCCCCTTTAAAAAAACTCAGCTTCTTGGGCCGGAGGGTTAGCTCAGTGGTTCCAGCGCCTGCTTCGCAAGCACAAGGTCCTGAGTTCGATCCCCGGTAACCACATATAATGTTGGGCGTGGAGATACGCCCACCAGCAATCAACACCGCATACCACAATGCTGGACGTGGTGGCTCACGTCTGTCATCCCAGCACTCGGGAGGCAGAGACAGGAGGATTGCT
>PVIC010056681.1:0-10871 GCA_004025085.1 Thryonomys swinderianus
CTAGGTGCTTGGATTTCATGAGTGAACAAAACAGACCAGAACTATAGTATAGCAATATATATGCTCATTCTAATACATTCAGATATAGAAGCATATAGACTGAAAAAAAATCCTACATACTTTTAGGGTCCACCTCTCAATCTCAGTGCTCTCCTTGTAATATTCCTGATAATAATTTTCTGTATTTTCTTTTAGAGCTTTTCTGCTCATTTACACAGGACCCTTTACAGCAGTGGTGATGAAGAGCTCTCAGTGACACCAGCAGCCCCTGTAGTAAGCATGCCATAGCTTTGCCACCACTGTTATATAGGATGTTTTGTTTTGCTTTTTTTAAAAAATTGAATTCTTTATTGGTACATTTTATATACAGCCCACAATCACACACAACATTGGGGAATTGGTACCAGTATATGACAAAAGTTAATTCTCATTTTTACGCACATCCCTGCCCACCCACAACCTCCCACCCCTTATATACATGTTCTTTCAGAATCATATTTATTCTTTCCCCTCATTATGTTCCCACACCAAATTTCCTTTGGATATTTCCTATTTTACAAAATCTATCATTTATTCTAGAACTCATTTACATCTACAGGTTCTCATACCAAAGAAAAGATCTGGTATTTACATATCAGTGATCTATTATGTTTTGCTTTGTTTTTTGAGACAGGCCAAGCTGGCTTTGACCTTGCAGCTTTCTAAGTGCTGGCATTATGGGCATGGGCCACCATACTTAACCCATATATAGGATTTTAAAAACAACTTTACTGAGATAAAAGGTACAGACTATATATGTGTATATATCATCAAATTCACTTCATAAAGAATGTAGTTATATTTTTTTAGTATATTTGTAAAGTTGTGCAAGCAATATCTTCATTTAGGTAAGCAGAGTTTAAAATTATAAATTGCTGGGCTGGTGGCACATGCTTGTAATCCCAGCACTTGGGAAGCTGAGGCAGGAAGGTCATAATGAGTTTGAGACCGACCTGTGCTACATAGTGAATTCAAGGTCAGCCTGAAATAACAATGAGATACTGTCTCAAAAAACCAAAAACTCACTAGGGCCAAGTTCAATCCCAGGTACTGGGGAAAAAAACCAAACCAAAACAAAAACCAAAGCAAAAAACAACAAAAAAACACCAACAACTTAGAAAGAGGCAGAGAGTTAGGGTTTAAATGAAGCTTTTATGCTTTCAAGTGCACGCTCTTTCCTGATTAGATGAGACAAGAAGGGATGAGAGAGAGCAGGTAAACATCAGTGTGTAGTGGAGTGTGAATGAGGCATCTTAGGCAAAGTGTTTAGCGTAGCAGTGACTCCTCGTAAGCACTAAAGAAGTATGAGAAAAAATAAATCAACAATCTGGAGCTATTACAGTTCTGGGAACTGGTCCCAGAAGGCATTTTGGGGGGAAGCTCCCAGGTGGGAAGCAGAAGTGCTGGGAAGATAGAGCAGGCTGTGTCAGGGATCAGAGGAGTCGGGGCAGGAAGATGAAAAGAAAGGCAGTGTCTCCACTCGTGCTTCGGGACCCACGTGGTGGAGGGGAGTCAAAAAAGATTTCCAGGAAAAGAAAATCTTGAGATACAAATTGGGAGATGAGGAAACCAGGTTATGAATAATTCTATATTTCCTTGAAGATATTTGAGTTTTATGGAAGCCTAGCTTAGGTATATGGGGGACTCAAGGGAGGGCAGGGGAATGGGAAAAAATAGGAAGCAAGATATTTCATGTTCGGGTACAAATTCTCAAAGATGAATGTAATTATACTGTATACTTAAAATGTATCGATAAACTCAATTTTAAAAAGATATTTGAGTTTTATTTAGAAGATAAATTGAAATCATCAGGAGGGTGGAGTGGAGAGGAGCAGGCTGACCTGGACCGAAGGACAGTTAGAGGCTGTATAGGAACTGCCCCACCCCAGCCTGGGACACAGGCTCCATCGCAAACATCTGCTACCAAGTTGGGATCTTATCTTTTAGACAAACTTGCTTTGTCTTCAAGCTTCTCAATCATTACGCAATCTCAAAGTAAGATAATCTGTTATATCTAAAATTTGTTTCTCATGCTTAACATTTCCAAGCATCTTTCCTTTGCTAGTGACGTTCATTTCTTTTCAAAACATGGGAAACCTATGAAAAAGCTAGATAATAATAATAATAATGATGATGATGATGCAGAGATGTCCAGGGTGGCAATTTAAAAACAAGTATGACAACCAGTAAGTCCTGAGCACATCAAAATTAGAGCTAGGTGGAAAGAATTTGGGGTAGGAGAGTATCTACCAAGAGTTACCCTGTGGGGTGAGTGGCAGGAATAGTGTCCCTTCTGCAAAGTGTGTTGAGACAAAAGTGAGGTTGTGGGGAAATTCTGGTTACAACCAGGGAGGAGAAATACCAGGCAACGTGGTCAGGCGGAGCTAGAGGTAGGAAAGGGTAAGAGCTATCCATGGCATCCTGTGCTTTGATTCTTGGTGAATAATATATGTTTGTCAAATTAACTGGCAAAAATGTATTATTGTAAATTCAGTTTTTCTAAAATGCCCTTTCTTTTCTTGTGATGTTGGGGTTTAAGCCAGCACCTTGCATACACTAGACAAGCCCTGGACAAATGAGGTACCACCAACCCCAAATACCAACTGTTCTGTTTTTTAACTGTGTATTCTGGAAAGTTATAAGCACACCTGAAAACAGAGAGAGCAGCATGGTGGAACCCCACACCTCCACCCTTCGCTTCTGTTTCCCATGATTCTTCTGCCTGCCGAGCAAGGCCTCCTCAGGGGTCACTCGGGGAGAGGAGCACGCCGGCCTCTGGGAGCCCAGCTTTTTCCTCAGCTGTGCAGATGAAGGAGGCAGCTAAGAGGAGAAAATGGGCCCCAGAGAAAAAAGATCCCATTGGCCGAGGAAATGGGCAAGCTGGTCTGAGCTAGGTAAAGGAGAAGGGCCGAGGGGCTCGCAGGCCTCCGGGCCCTCCTCAGGCACCAGCACCCAGGCGGGGGAGGAAGGGCAGGTCTCTGGCTGAGGCTATGCACTGAGCATCCACGCAGAGGGCCCTTTGCTCAGGCTACAGGGCGACTGCACCAACCAGCTAGGCGGGTGCAGGGAAAACGGGAGGTGACAAGAATTTCGAAGCTTGGTAGTTTTCGGGCCACTGCTTCCTTGCCACTATGTGGCCCATTTGTACTCTGAGTTGATTGAAGAGGTGTTTACTGAGCTCTTGTCAATCGCGCAGCTCTCTGTACCAGTCTGTGATCAGCTTCTCCCCGGGCTTTGCTCCAGTCTCACGATGCCTGTGCCCTGTCCACCTGCGTGTGCCAGGCCCCAGGCCGGGTCTCCTGTACAGGGCGTCTCGGCCCTGACACTCAGGCCTCCTCAGTCTCGCCTTCTTTGGGGGTTTCCCTCTCGCTCTCTTGGGGCGCCCTTAGACAACGGCCAGGAAATGTTTGCAGAAGGCAGTGTTCACACTGTCCTCGCTGCCGAAGTCCCTCAGTGTGGAGGGCAGGTTCCCGCCACAGCTGAGGAGCACTGAATGCTGAGTGTATCGTCCCTGGGGCCTTCCTGCCACATTCCAGGGGAAGCTGTGGGTCCTCCTGAAGGCCCAGTTCCCACCCCAATGGAAGAGATCACTTCCACTACCATCACTGGACTGTCCAAACCCTCTACTGAGCCCTCCTAAAGATTTCAATTCCAAATCTACTTGGCCACTTCCTACTTATTGTTTAAGATTCAGGCTTCCCTCCAGACTACTATTCCTGCTATCTGGGAGGCTGAGGCAGGAGAGCCACATGTTGGAGCCAGCTTGGGCAATTTAGTGAGGTCCTGTCTCCCCCCCCAAAAAAAAAATTACAGAGGGAGGAAAAAAAGCTAGGGAGGTAACTCAGTAGTAGAGCTCTTGGCTAGCTTTTGCAGTGCTGTGATTCAACCCTCTATAGCATGCGCGCACACGCACACACACACATACACACACAAACACACACACACAAACACTCATCTTCAGTGTCACAGCCTGTGTGACACCCTGGCCCTAATCCTAATCCCCCAGCACTCTGCGTGTGCATTTAGAGGTGACACCAGGAAGCCAATAATGTCTTCTCTGCTGGTCTGAAAGATATGCAGGAAACAGGGCTGTTATTCCACCCATGAATCCTCAACAGTGAGTGATGAACAAAATAACTGGTTCCTTTGGCTTTGTCACTGGAACATCAAAGATAAACTGAGTCTTCACACATTCTTGTGGTCTGAGGAACACTGGCACTGCAGTTTGATTTTTTTTTTTTTTTTAGACAGGGTCTCACTTTGTAGTTCAGGCTAGCCCTGAGCTTACTGTGTAGCCCAGGCAAGCCTGGAACTCAACAATCTTCCTGCCTCTGCCTCTGTCTCCTGTGTGCTGGGATTATAGGCGTGAGCCACACGCCTGGTTGATGTTTGAATTTCTGAGACCTCAAGGATCAAAACTTCAAGAGTTGGGCACAGTGGTACCTGTCTATAATCCCAGCACTTGGGAGATTCAAGCAGGAGGACGGTGAGGTTGAGGTCAGCCTGGGCTACCAAATAAGACCCTGCTTCAAAACCACCTACATCAATAGAAATTCAAGAAACTGCCTCACCTCACTTTGCTAAGAGTAGAGTAAATTAGTCTCTAGTGCCAGGGAACTTTCTCATACTCCATTCACTTGCTCGCACATAGCTATGCTTGCAGCCATCAATGCACAAGATGGGGTGGCTGTGCATGGCGCCAAGCGCCTCTTCTATACCAGGCTGCTGAACAACTCATACTGAGAGTAAATGTGCTCCTTACTATTGCCAGTCAGGTTCTGATCCACGGAGATACAGTAAAAAACCCTCCAAAAATGATTAGTCCGAGAAAGTTATTTTTATACCATGGAGTTGAAAATGAAAAAAAAAAAAAAAAGCAAGCAGACTTCAAAAATATTTCTTTGTCCTGTTTCATCTTTGTACTCCATTACAACAAGGCTTCTAAATTCAGTCTCCTCCAATTTAGTTTTGAATATTTTTCTAAAAGTATCATGGCTTTCCCCTGTCTTTCATTCTGACAATCAGGGGATTTCCTAATCATAACTTGAGTTTTTCTCTCAAATGTCTCTAAATTTCCGCCCCCCCTTCACTTTTTGACAGTTAAAATGTATGAATGTATGAAAATTATTTTACATTAATTTTTTTTGATACTGGCATTAAACCAGGAGCTTTCAAACTGGGCTACATCTTTATTTTGAGACAGGTTTTCGCTCTTGCTATTGACCAGGCTGGGCTTGATCTTATGATCTTCCTGTCTCAGCCTCTACGAGTTCTGGGATTCATATCAATCCTTAGTCATTCATCAGTTATGCTTTGAGAAACCACAATCAACAGTAGAGCAACCATTCTGCCCTGTGTATTATCTCCAGCCCTAGTTCCTGATCAGATATGCCTTTCACATCTAAAATATATTTATGAATTAACCTAATATTCTTATTTTCTATTCAGACCCTGGATATCAAGAGCCATTCATAGTGAACTTTTTTTTTTTTTTTTGAGACAGGGTCTTTCTTCACAGTTCAGGCTGGCCTTGAATCCACTATGTAGCCCAGGCTAGCCTCAAACTCACAGCAATCCTCCTGCCTCTGCCTCCTGAGTGCTGGGATTACAGGTGTGAGCTACCATGCCTGGCACTGTGGTGTGTGGTACTGGGAATCGAATTCAGGGCCTTGCACTTGCCAGGCAGATGCCAGAATCACTGAGCTAAATCCCTGGCCCCATAGTTAACTTTTGATCTTTGTCCAGAAATGTGAAGGTGACGAGATAATGGAAGAATATGGTGAAAATGTTGAACTTCTTTGAGGTATGTGCTAAAGTGATAGTAAGACAGGATGCAGGGGCTATGGTGATGAAATATATTTCCAGTGAGTATAATACAAAGGTGTGTTCAGGGCCGGCATATAGTCAATGAATTTAAGATAATTCCAAGATGGAGATACTGTTCTCTTCATTTCCCACAGAAGGGCACTGATGTTCTGAGTCATTAAATATATTAACCAAGATCTTTGGAGATCAACTAATCTACTTTTTTGTTTAAAACATTAATTGATTTATTTTATTTTGCTACTTTTTTTTTTTGTACTGGAATCAAGCCTAGGGCCTCGCACATGCTAAGTAACACTTCTACCACTGAGAGTTCTAACCCCCACCCAACTCCTAATTTAACTATTTTTCCTGGTACTGGGGATTGAACTCAGTACCCTGAGTTACATCTCCAGTCCTTAAAAAATTTTTTTTGTTCTGTTTTGAGACAAGGTCTTGCTAAGTTGCTAAGTTGTCCAGACTGGGCTGGAACTTATAATCCTTCTGTCCCAGCCTCCCCTTAGCTGGGATCATAGGCATGCACCACTGCATCCAGCATGTTTACTTTCAGTTTTAACTCTTGCCTGGAGGCTAGTAACAGTCTATGCCATGTCTCAGGCTCCTGTCCTTGAAAAACCAACTTTTCTGTAAAATTGCCTGCTTGTTAATTTCCCCTGGGTGTCCCATGCATATCCCAAGTCCCCAGGGTGGAGGCCGAACCACCTGAGACATGAACAACACCTGTGCCACATACATTTCTTTCTACCTCTTCCCTTGGGCAAGGGCAATGTCATCTCTCTGGTAGCCCAGCCAGCAATCTGGAAGTCTAGGACCTGTATCGGACCTCAGCAAGTATTTGTTGTGTGAGTTATTTAATAATTGAATGAATGAGCTGGAGTAGTCAATCTGAAACCTTAACTAGAAGATTAATTGGTTATAAAGGCCTACATCATAAATCTCTCTCAAATCCTTTCCCTTTTTTCTTGATCCTTACCCTACCTCCCTTGCTGGATTGTGTCAAGGATAAAATGAGATTAATATATATGAAAGTGTTTTGCAAAGAATTAAACCTCTGAGGGGGAAAAAAGAAAGGATAATAACTCCCCTGAAATCTGTTACTAAACTTTAACAGCCCCAATTTGCCTATTCTTTTCAAAGCATGATTTCTTTTCTTTTGGTTCTCCTGATGATGTTGATTTCTCTGTTCGCCTTGACTTGCAGAGGCCCAGCATTCAGCTATATGGACCTCTGCTGGTCCTCACACAGAGGCTCCATAACTCAGTCCTATATCTGTTATCTATTTCTGCTTTTCTGTACTGGAGATTGAAGTCAGGCCCTTGTGTCTGTTAGGCAAATGCTATGTCCTCAGACTGCTTCTTACAGTTTCTTAGACTAAGATCTGGCTACCAAGAAGGCTTGAAGTTTCTCATCAAAAGAGACCAGACACTCAGCTTTTGTAGTTTCCACAGCACCTTGAGTGACCTTAGGAATAGAATCAAAGGACTTAAAGATATTTACTAACCATAAAAAATGAACTCCTAGCCAGGCATGGTAGTGCATGCCTATAATCCTAAAACTGAGCTTGAGTCCAGACTGGGCAACATAGTACCTTAATGACAGCCTGTCTCCAAGTAAAAAAATAAATACATATATGCACACATACTTATTTGTTTTTGTTTTGTTTTGTTTTTGAGACAGGGTCTCACTTTGTAGTTCAGGCTTGCCTTGAGCTCACTATGTAGCTCAGGTAAGCCTCGAACTCAGCAATCCTCCTGCCTCTGCCTCTGCCTCTGCCTCTGCCTCTGCCTCTGCTTCTGCCTCCCAAGTGCTGGGATTACAGGTTTGAGCCCACCAAGCCCAGCATTTGTGGTATGTGGTACTGATTGCTGGTGGGCGTGAGCCACCATGCCTGCTATTATTGTATATGGTTACCAGGGATTAAAGCAGGGACCTTGCTCTTGCTAGGCAGATGCTAGAACCACTGAGCTAAATATTTGGCCCCTATTTGGTGTTTTTGAGACATGGTGTCACTATGTAGTTCAGGCTGGTCTTCAAGTCACCATGTAGCCCAGACAGGCTTTGAGGTCTAGCAATTCTCTTACTGCAGTCTCTTGAGTGCTGGGATTACAAGTGTGCTACCATGCCTCGCCTTCAAAAGAAATGTCTAAAAAGGACAAAATATTTTGCGAGAGCACTAAGTTGAACTTCATCCCCCAGTACTGCAAAGAAAAGGAAAGAAACAAAGAAATCCTGATATTTGCAGCAGCATGAAGATCATTACGCTGCGGCCAGAGATTTAGCTCAGTGGTTCTGGTGCCTTCCTGGCAAGTGCAAAGTCCTGAGTTCAATCCTTGGTTACCACATACAACAATACCAGGTTTGGTGACTCACACCCACCAGCAATCAGTACCACATACCACAGGGCTGGGTATGGTGGCTCATACCTATAATCCTAGCACTTCAGAGGCAGAGGCAGGAGGATTGCTGAGTTTGAGGCCTGCCTGGGCTATATAGTGAGCTCAGGGCCAGCCTGAACTACAAAGCAAGACCCTGTTGCAAAAGAAAAAAAAAAAAAGATCATTATGCTAAGTGAAATAACACAGGCACAGAAAGATATGATCTAACTTACATGTGGAAGATAAACAAGTTGATTTCATAGAATTTGAGAGCAGAACAGTAGTTGTCAGAGGGCAGGGAAGGTAGAAGGGAGGATGAAGAAAGGCTGATCAGTGAGAACTAGGTTAGAGTTAGAGAGGAGCAAGAAGATTCATGTGTGTTGCATAGTAGGATGACTACAGAAAACAATGATGCACTTAACACTTCAAAAAGCTAGAAGAAAGGATTTGGAAAGTTTACTATAACCGAATGATAACTGATTGAGGAGATAGATATGTTTGACTTGAATTGAATGACATTACAGTTATGCAGTGTAGGAGCTGGAGGTGTAGCTTAGTGGTAGAGTGCTCGCCTGGCACGTGGTCTTTCTGTCTCACGCTCAGCACCACAAAAAACAAAATGAAGTAAAACAAGAAAATGTACAGTGTACATGTTTTGAAACATAATATTATCCCATTAATATATGCACACTTTTATGTTCAGTTAATAAATTTAAATAATAGATGCTTATTGATTGATAGACCAACTTCCCTTCAAATACCCATTATGGCTTCTAGCTAAATGTCTTCCGAAAGCTTCATGCACGGCATGGGGGTGGGAGGACCCTCAGAGGTCTCTGGATCTAGAGTGTGTGATGGGGGATTAAGGGTATATGATTACTAAATTAGTCTTCTGATTGGTTTGGCAAAGTGCTGGGAGTGGATAATAGGAAGGTCCTCTCTGGATGTGAGTGGTCCTGCCTGGATGTCCTCTGCCCTAAGAAATAGAATATAGGAGACAGAAAGAGGGACCTGTTGTTGCTGGCTGCTTGTTCCTTTTGCTGCCCTCAGGCTGCCATGAACAGTTTCTCCTCTGTGGTGCCCTTCTGCCGTGCCACTCTGCCTTAGTGCATCGGCCAACTATGAACTGAAACCACAATAAATCTTTCCTTTTTTTTTTTTTTCTCCCATACCAGGGATTGAACATGTGACTTTATGCTTGCAGGGCAGGTGCTAGAACCACTGAACTAAATTCCTGACCCCTAAATCTTCTTTCTTTTAACTTTGGGCATCAGGTATTTTGTCTCACCAATGAGAAAAGTAACTAAGGTACTACCCAGCTCCTCCCCTCTATTACCCTGAGCTGCTCTCTGGATACTATTCTTTAACCTTTTCTTTTTAAGAGATTTAAGAGTGTACACTAGCTGACAGATTGGAATTTTTAGCTGTTAATTGTATTAAATGTCAAAAGAGAGCAAGGTTGAAAATGCCAGGCTCCATATTCATCACATGGAAAGAGTAAAGCTGTATATATACATATGTATATAAACATATGTCTAGGGCTCTGGTGAGGTAGCTCAGAGATAAAGCGCTTACCCTAGCATGCATGAGATCCTGGGTTCCGTCCTCAACATTGCAAAACAAACAAAAAAATGTATACACTATTATATGCATCTACCTCTATGCAAACAAAACATGTCATTCAGTATAACTAATATGCACTAATAATAATTAAAGAAAAACATCCATACATATAAAACCAAGTACACCTGAACTGAAACACTTGAAACACATTCCATAACAACTGTACAACTACAAAAAAAAATTGTCATCTTCCTTTTTGTTACTCAGCATAGCCCATTGACCACCAAATCTCATTGCTTCTTTCTGTAAATGTTTTTTAGACGTGGCATTTTTGGAGGGGGTGGGTATTGTACCATTTCAACTTTGGCCTTGCATGTCTCACCCAACTCCATCACCTCGGCTTTTTAGTTGGGCCCTTGGCCTCTGTCTTCTTATTCTCATGTAGCTTATACTGGGCCACAAATTAAATTTCCCCAAATACTGATATCATCAAAACATCTTCCCATCCCAAACCCACACCTCCGGGGACTCCACAGTACTCACTTTCAGGCACAAATGTTTTTGCCAGATTTTCAAGGACTTTTCAGCCTCATCCTACCCTCCTGGTCTACTCTGTCTGATTCATCTTTATAGGAAGTGATTCAGGCTGCCCTTTAGATCTGAATCTGTCACTCAAGAGTTGCCGAGTTAAGTCTACACACAGTGGATGTAATCCGCAGGAGCAAATCGAGAGGTTTCCGGCGCTGTAAGTGAGCAGCTGGAGAA
The DNA here is from genome assembly GCA_004025085.1 of Thryonomys swinderianus. Taxonomy (NCBI): domain Eukaryota; kingdom Metazoa; phylum Chordata; class Mammalia; order Rodentia; family Thryonomyidae; genus Thryonomys; species Thryonomys swinderianus. The sequence goes on from PVIC010056681.1 coordinate 10,566, forward strand.
CTCAGGACAGACTAGAACATCATTCAGACCCTGGGTGCGACCTCGGTGAACTGGGATCCTAAAGTGCTTGTTATTTAGAGGGCAGAAATAAACCAGGAACCTGGCTTAGGGACCTGGAAGAGTTACAGAAGGGAATCCAGGGAGGGCAAGGTGGATGGCAGCCACTGCGAGTTCACCTAGACCGTCCGGAGTGAAGGGAGCAGCTCAGACTCTGCACCCCCGAACCATCTCCTTCGCTAGTCTGTGGCCTCAGAGCAGTCCTAGAGCTGTCTGGTCTCCCCAGGCGTGAGCTGAGCCTGGGGAAGG
>PVIC010056682.1:0-10857 GCA_004025085.1 Thryonomys swinderianus
TGAAAATGTAATAAAAAACCTACCAACAAAGAAAAGCCCTGGTCCTGATGGCTTCACTGCTGAATTCTACAAAACTTTTAAAGAAGAGTTAATACCAGTTCTTCTCAATCTCTTTAATGAAATTGAAAGGGAAGCAGTACTCCCCAAATCATTCCTTGAAGCAACCATCACCTTGATTCCAAAGGCAGGGAAAGACCCCACCAAAAAAGAAAACTACAGGCCAATCTCTCTAATGAACATTGACGCAAAAATCCTCAATAAGATACTTGCAAACAGAGTACAGAGAGTTATTAAGAAAATCATACACCCTGATCAAGTCGGATTTATCCCAGGGATGCAAGGCTGGTTCAACATACGTAAATCAATCAATGTAATACACTATATTAACAGACTCAAGGACAAAAACCATACGATTATCTCAATAGATGCAGAAAAAGCATTTGACAAAATCCAACACCCATTTATGATCAAAACCATCTTTCCTGTACAAAAAGTGCAATGATAGCTCACCGTGGCCAGTAACTGTGCTTTATGCAAATCAAGAGCTCAGCTGAGCCCCAGGAGACAGATTTATTTTCTCCAAGTGTGTGGTCAGGGGCAGTAAGTAGAAGGGGGTGGTATCTTCTTTCTGGATTGTTTTATCACTCACCTCAAAAACTAAAGAGTGATTCCTTCACTCGGCATCCTCTTCCATTACATTCCCAGCTCGTTTCCCTACGTATCTCCAAAATTAGCCTCTCCTATTTTGACTCTCAGCTACTTTAGATCAAAATTTCTTGCCTCTCTGAACAATTGCTATCCTTTATGCTTCAGTTTGTGTCCGACCTCCAGTCTGCTCCAACCCTCTTCCACATTGCTATTACAGCTATTTGTGCAAAATATAAAACCGGTTGTGTCCTTCCCCTACCAGATTTATTTTTAATACCTCATCCTCTCCTACGTTGATTTCTCACAGCATGGCCAAAGACCACTTGCTGGGGAAAGAGCTTGTTTACAGCATAAATTCCCAAACATTACTCCAGACCACTGAAGCCAGACTTCTGAACGGACTCAGAAATAATAGTTTCAGTAAGAATCTCACTGCCAGGGCTGGAGGGTTAGCTCAGTGGTTCCGGCGCCTGCCTCTCAAGCACAAGGTCCTGAGTTCAATCCCCACTGACCACATACAATGCTGGGCGTGGAGACTCACACCCACCAGCAATCAATACCACAAACCACAGTGCCGGGCGTGGTGGCTCACGCCTGTAATCCCAGCACTCGGGAGGTAGAGGCAGGAGGATTGCTGAGTTCGAGGCTTGCCTGGGCTACATAGTGATCTCAGGGCCAGCCTGAACTACAAAGCAAGACCCTGTCTCAAAAAACAAACAAACAAACAAAAAAAGAATCTCACTGCCTTCAGTTTTAGTGCCTAAACCTGTGGTCAGGTTGCCATAGTCTAAATTTATATCTTTCACCTACAACCACACTAGATCCCTGAAGAATTTCTTGTGTCTCTTGAGTGACTTTATTTATCTGAGATTTCGGCATCATGTTATCTTCTGAATGTGTCACCTTTGCCACCACATCCGTATCATAAATGCCACCATCCTTCAAGGTTCAGTGGAAGCAACATCGTTTCTAGGAAGCTCTCACCGCCCTCAGCTAGCCACTCTGACTCAGTAGCTCACTTCCTGTTTCCCCATAGTTTCCAGAAAGTCACGTTTCATTATTTGCTGGCGTGACTGTGTCTTAAGGATGGCTGATGTATTCCACTCAACTTTTCATCTTTAGCGTTTGGCACAGCTCATAAAACATTTGGTAAAGGGGTAAATCGAGCACAGGAGTGAGGGAAGGAGAGGAGAAATAAAGACAAGACTGAGCAGTAACAGTATTTGGATTGAGCCTTAGGAAAAATACCTCTCTGCAGTTGCATTTTATGGTATTTAAATTGGAAAGTAAATATCCACTTAATGGAGGACTATCAGACACGGAATTCTTTCTTGATTCTCTTTCTAGTTTCCTTTTTTAAAAAAATCTGGCATCATTACAATTCCTGTATCAAGGTACTGAAAATTAATTGGCTTGTAAATAATGATGAATAGTCAGTGTTTATAAAAATGCCCTCAAGAGGAAAAGCACTCCATCAACTCTAAGCATTTTATTGATTAGAAAATAAATTGATGTATTATTGATATCTAGACCACACCTGTGATTGATGCTCTAAATATAATTAGGCTTTTTCTCTGCCTAGTTTTAAAACACAATCCTACCTTTCATTCCAGTATGGGTAGCGTTATGTCACTGTCACTGTGGTAAGACAGATGATAAAATTAGATACCACAGACGGAACCTAAAATGATGCTGTGGATTTTGAAAATTAAAACAACTAACACAGTGAAGTCCTCGTTTTGACCGTGAGGCTTAAATTTCACCCTAAGTCATAGAAGGTCTTCAGCTGACGAGGCTAAAGTAGAGTTTGTGGAGGGCTGTTTCACAAAGTATCCTGTCTCTAGCTCAGAAGCTCAGGAAATAGCCATCCCAAGGGTCTTAGAAAAGCCAGTTCGTGCCAAAAAGCAAATGTAGGATTTATAAAACAATCACTGTATGATGGGAATCAGTACTGTAACAGAATTCTCATCAGATGCTGCACAGATCTCTAAAAATAAACTGAATCGTTGGAGTCATTGTGAACCAAATTAAAGGACCTGGGACTCTGAGCCTCGTGTTGTCATTGTCTGAGACTGCGGCCTGCAAAAGGGTCACCATTGTGTCACAGCATCCCACAGAAAGGATGATTTCAGGAAAGAGATTCATTCCACTGTAGAGTCAGCAGCCAGCAGCCAGCAGCCAGCACTCCTAGGAGCAGAGGAAATGAGCTCTCTGGTCTCCGGATGGAGACCTAAACAGCACAGCCCAGCGCCCAGCACAGTTCAGGCCCAGATCTGCTCGCCTGTGGCCCAGCGTTCCAGGCTGCTCTTTCCACTTGGCTTCCTCACTTTGGCCTTATGGACGCTTCTTTCTGTTCTCTACATATCTGTCCTTTGAGGACTAACTGGAAAAACTTGTTCTCACTCTGTTGGTTGTCTCTGCACTAGGTTGGGGATTTCCTTTGCCGGAGAGGCCTTGTAATTTGATGTGATCCTTGGTTTTATTTCGGGACGAATGTACTTTCTTAATACTCAGTGCTTACCGCACTACATTATTTCAAGGTTTTGTGATAATTGTTTATGTCTCGCTTTATTTAGTCGACTTGGCTTTATTTTAAAATTTTGTTCAAATACCATCTTTCACAAAGAGAGTCTCTAATCACCTCACTGAAGTTAACTCCATACACACAGATATTCCACCGCAACTGTACTCCTCTCTGTTACCTTTGTCTTCAACCCCTATCTCCACTACAGTGTTCCTAATGTTAGGAAATACACATAGTATATAACAGGGTACAGAGTATACATAAAGTATACATAGTATTTAACAGTGTGCAGTGACGGTTCAAATCAATTTCCTTCCTCTAGGATGTTCATAGACTAATTTTTTTTTTTTTTTTGAGACAGGGTCTCACTTTGTAGTTCAGGCTGGCCCTGAGCTCACGGTGTAGCCCAAGCAAGCCTCGAACTCAGCAATCCTACTGTCTCTGCCTCCCGAGTGCTGGGATGACAGGCATGAGCCACCACGCCTGGCGTAGACTAATTATTGAAACAAACATCAATCAAACTCATACGAATGGGGCCAGAGATTTAGCTCAGTGGTTCTGGTGCCTGCCTAGCAAGCTCAAGGAACCAAGTTCAATACCCGGTAACCACATACCACAGTGCCGGGCATGGTGGCTCACGCCTGTCATCCCAGCACTCGGGAGGCAGAGGCAGGAGGATTGCTGAGTTCCAGGTTTACCTGGACTTCATAATGAGCTCAGGGCCAGCCTGGACTACAAAGCGAGACCCTGTTTCAAAACAAATAATAATTCATATGAATAAATATCTAAAGCCAAATTTTATTTCTGAGATTTTCACTGACACTGAGATGATAGACAGCAAAACCTTTCAGGTCCCTAACAGTAAACAGAATCCAATGATTCCAGAGATTTTTAGAAAGGACAATTTACAGAATCAAGGACAGGGATGATGGAAAGAACAAACGGCTTGTTCAGGAACTACTGCTAGGATTTCAACAAGTGTCACCCGAAGGCCTATGTACTAAAGGCTCTGTCACCACCCGGTGGTGCTGGGGGGAGGTGATGGGACCCTCAGGAGGAGGAGCCTCATGAGCAGCGGTTAGGTCCGCTGGAGTGTGTCTTTGACAGGGCTGCTGGGCCCTCAGCTCAGTTCTCTCTCTGCCTCCTCGCCAATGCCGGACACAACTTCCTTGCTATGTTCTCCAAACATGACGTGCTACCTTTCTGTGGCCAACCAACCATGATCTAAAACTTCCAAAACCACGAGCCCAAATAAACCTTTCTTTTCTAAGGTTTTTTTTCCTTTAAATCTGAGATATTTAGATATAGTTGCACTGATCTGACTAATACAACTACCAAGAGAGGAAAGTCATTGACTCTCTTAAGGACAAAATGCTAAGGGATTGACACAGCATCGTTAAAATGAATGAATATGGAAGCCATAAAAAGGAGCCCCAAAGCAAGTAAAGATATCAGAAACAGACAGTGAGCACTCCAAGGAGCAAAGCCTGAGAAGAGCTGCAGTTGAGAAAAACATATCCTTGTGTCTCTCCTTTCTTCTTCTCTGTCTCCCGCTGCCACGTCACCCTGATCAAGTCCAATTGGAATCCAGGTAACAAGAGAATACAAGTAATTGTCTTAGTCTGTTTGGGTTTCTATGATGAAAAACAAAAACCAGTATACTAATTATTTCTTACAGTTCTGGAAGCAGGAAAGTTAGAGAGCAAGGTGCTAGCGAGCCTGCTGTCTTCACACGGCATCAGGAAAACTGGGCTCCCTCTTCGTGATGCACCAATTGTTAGCTCTGTTGCACTGCAGACTGAGTTTCGCCATGAGGATTCGGAGACAGCAGCATTTAGGTGCCAGCGGTGCGGGGACCCCTGGTGTCTTCCTCCTGAGACACAGAACAGGGCCAAGGAAGGTGGAGTCTATTTCATGTGTGCGGAGTGGGGGAGGGAAGACGAGATCAGGACATGAGGAAGACACAGGAGGGCTCCGCGACGCGATGGTAGAACTCCATATTTTTTCTCCTTCTCCGTTGTGTGCTCCCGTGAGTAGAGTGTTAGGACGTAGCAAATACCTACTAAAGAAAAGAGCTGAGTCTTTTAGTCCTAGTACAGCTTTAATATTTAATTTTACATTTTTCTTCTCACAGTTTAAACATTTATTCATAATTGTTAAATTTACTCCTGATAATCTTTCTCTGATTAGAAGAAAACTGTATTTTAAATACTGGAAACTTCTCTGCCCTACAATATTTCAAGTAGGGATAATTTACTAATTATGATTCTATACACAGAAATAAAGTAGTCCATGTATCTATCTATCTATCTATCTATCTATCTATCTATCTATCTATCTAATTTTTTTTGTGGTACCAGGGATCAAACTTGGGCCCTTTTGCATCCAAGGTTGGCACAGTACCACTTGAGCTAAATCTCCAGCCCCCATATATATACATACATACATACATACATACATATATATATATATATATATATAATTTAAACCACCTAATCTAAAAGTTCATATTATATTGGATTATCATTTAAATAAGGGTTACTCTGCTGCACATATTTTGTCACATGTCTGTGATCATCTTAGTGTTTTTTAAAATTTTTTTATTTATTTATTTTTTTGAGACAGGGTCTTGCTTTTGTAGTTCAGGCTGGCTCTGAGCTCACTATGTAGCCTAAGCAAGCTTCGAACTCAGCAATCCTCCTGCCTCTGCCTCCCGAGTGCTGGGATGACAGGCGTGAGCCACCACGCCCGGCACTGTGGTATGCGGTGTTGATTGTTGGTGGGCGTGAGTCTCCACGCCCAGCATTGTATGTGGTTTCTGGGAATCGAACTCAGGACCTTGCACTTGCGAGGCAGGCGCCGGAACCACTGAGCTAACCCTCCAGCCCCATCTTAGTGTTTTTTATAAGAAGCAGTATCGTCTGTCTCTGTAACCTCTGGTATGAGTTATCAGAGCTCTTATCTCTCAGCGATGCACCTACCCTGCTTTGCGCTGCTCTGTAACACTTGTGCTGGGAATTCCTTAAGTTACCACTTCTACTTTTAGCTGTTGAATTCTGCCAGTAGGAAGAGGACCAAAAGATGACCAGGAGGAAAGTGAGTCATCAATGGATTCAGTTCATCGGCATCACCCCGGTGGTGACAGATGGGTCCAGGAACAGTTGTTTCCGGTTTCCAACTTTTGTTTATTCCAAGACCACCTGTTAATGACCTCTTAGGCCCTTGTGACCTGTTCTGAGTTCCCGATTCCAAATGCTCAGCATAGGCTCCCCCTGAGATCAGAACCCAGATATTAAGGCACCTCCAACCAGCATCGAGATCCCAGTGACCCCAGACTATTCATTTTGTGTCTAACCGCAAGCTAGTATTTGCCACCTGTGATTAGTGTCTCTGAGCTACCGAGGCTATTTTTCTCCTTCCTCACACCTGGGTCACCACTCCCCTCAGTTATATTCTTTGCTTGGGTAACTGCTAAGGTTTCTGGCTCCCACCTGGCCCCCAGAGACACAAACTCTTCAAGGTACCACATCGCATCTCCTCCTCCCTAACCCAAACCCGACTCATTTTTTTAAATAGTGCTCAGTCATTTCTATAGCCGTAAGTGTGCCGATTTAGATGAGGTGTGAAGAAATATTCAGTAAATGTTTACATTTTAAAAACTGATTTACAGTGAAAGGGGCATCGCGATTAACACCCTTGGCTTTAAACACGTACACCGCTCCCCCTGTTCTCGCTGGCTTCTGAAGCACTTCTGTTCATCCCCTTTTGTGAGTGTATTTAGTTGTGCTCCTGTGGCTGCCCGGATGACCCGACCTGATTCAAAACACTTACTTTTCATGGTCGTTTTGACTTTGTGGAGGAGACAAAATTTCCACTCTCCCCGACCCAGCAGTAGATGAGGACACACCATGACCGTCAGCAGCGTTGGTCGGGCATTTTTATTACATCTTATAAAGACATTCCAAAAAAGTAAAGACATTCCAAAAAAGGACTTGAAAATCTGCTTCAGAAAATGGCAAGAGTGATAGGAGGTTCCTGTTCTAATAGAAAAAAGAGAAGTGGCACATGTCACTTCCATTAGACTATGTCCTACAAGGAAAGGCCCATGGACTTATGGGAAGATAAAGCAGGTGAGCAAGCGAAGAGTGGAGAAGAATCTCGCCGATCCAGGTGCAAAGATCCCAGGGGAGAAAGACGGCAGGTGCTAGTTCCCGGAACAGGGTCCACCTGTCTAGGTCACGGGGCGGGGGCAGGGATCAGGGTACCCTGTTTCTGTAGTGACTTCCCTTGGCATCTTACCCGGGGTTTACTAACCGGTGGATCCACGGAATAAGTAAAAATGGGAAGTAGCTCTTGGTCAGGTTTAGTTGCAGGGAAAACATTCCTGGCCACAGGCTGGGAGGAGAGCGGAGCTGACTCTATCTCCCCCTGTGTGCTGGAGAGGAGTCCTGCTCCCTAATGGTTCCTTAAGGGCAAAAGAAACAGCAGCAGCCTCTGATGCAGAAAGAAGAGCTAGCCGTCTCCAGCAGGGCGCTTTAATTTCACTCGCACAGAGTAAGGCCACGCGGGGGTCCTTTGCTAACATGCCCTGTTGGTCTCCAAAACACATGCGCATGTTAAGAGCACAGATGACTTGGTTACAGAAAACACTTTCAGCCTTTGGCATAATTAATGTAAATATTGTATGCGGTAAGAAGTATTCTGACACCTTCTTTATTTAAAATCGGTTTAATTAATGTCAAGTGCTGTAACAAGTGGTAATCTCCTCCCGCATGCTCCGCCGGAAATGCTCCCTGCTGCCCTGTTTACCTGGAGACCTTAATCTAAACCACAGGAGGAAGTCTACACTTTATTTCTAAAGCTCTCTCTTGCGCACCCGTTCACTCCCTGTCTCTCTCTCTCTCTCTCTCTCTCTCTCTCTCTCTCTCTCTCTCTCTCTCTCTCTCAAGAAACTGCTCCCAAAGCCTACAAGACAACTCCTTTCTTCTGCACAGGCCCCATGTGTCGCACCCCGTGCAAGGATCTACGCAGACCCCCAGGGGACTGCGGCCCTAGGACCGGCAGCAGGGACAGAGGTCACCTTGGCAGGGACAGAGGTCACCTTGGCAGGCCTCTGCCTAACAGCCGGACTCCTCCTCCTCTCCTTCTGCCTTTAGCATGACTCCGAGTGGGGTGTCAAATGTCAGGAAAACAGAGGGGGTTGTATCGGGCCTACCAAACAGCCAGTAGGGACCCTCGTAGAGAGCTGCCTTGCTCCCTGACCGACCGGCAGCCCCGCGTACAGGCTCAGCACCGGCACAGGCCAGCCATGGAGTCACGTGTCTCTCGGGTGACTGACCACTTCCAACAGACTACATAATTTCTAAAGCATCTCACGTACATTTGCTCAGGAATTTCTGGTACAGTATTTTGAGTTTCATACCACCAAGGGGATGTTAAGACCAGATCTTTAAATACCCTTTCTCTTGTTACTTGACTGATGGGTTGAACGCAATGATTGGAAAAGAAAATTAGACTGTGGATTTCCAGTCTTTTGTTGTGGTCTAGGAAACAGTGGAGGCCATTTATCAGGAAGAGAACACTCACGGGGTAAAATGAGTTGTGTCCAGGACTCTGTTACCGTTCTCACTCCAAGATCTAGAGGAGTCTTGTCTGTGTGGGCTTCGCAAAATGTTCATTTTTCTGTCTTGCTGAACATACTCTGTTTCAAAACTGTAATATCATAAATCAAAGAGATCTGGGAAAATCTTAAAATCCCTTTAGGTGAGAGGCCTTCCATTCTGAGTTAACCTCATCAGACTGTGCCTGAGCGCTCCGAATCTAAATTAACTCGATGATTTCTTTGGAGTAGTGTTAGTATTTCAGAGGTTATTTGCTATTTCAAAATCCTAGTTTTCCTTCATGTTTAACCATAAAGACAAATATTGGCACCAAAAAGTACTGTTCTTAATAGTTGAGTTTCATGTTGGTATAAAAATACTTTGATTTGCTTAAAAATCATTTAATAATCCCAACTCAAAGTATATTCATGATTTACAGGTTGTTTTCTTAATATGCAAAGTGACACTAATTCTGAATTAGCCTAAATATAATTTCAGGATAGTTAGACTTTAAATTATATTTTTGGTTGTGAAATGCACTTGGTATTTACACAAGACTTATTTAGTACCTGATTTAAAACTAAAATATTGCAAAGGAGTGAATCAAATCTGAAGATGTTTTTAATTGCTTCTGTGAAAAGTTCCTTGGGCTCTGTTTAAAAATACATTCATATGTATTCATAGTTTATTTTATGTAATGTAAAAGCTTTCACAAATGAAGCAGGAGTCCAAGAAGATATTCTCACTTGTTAGAACTACAGAGAACCCAGCTGGAAGGGTCTTTATTATTCTCTCAATGGATCAGCCTTGAGAAGTTATCAAAACTTATATTCCCACATCCCCTCACTCTACCTTTGGCTATTGCATTCTTCCCGCTGGTTAACCTCTGCTGCCCCCAAAGCCCCTGTACCACACCCCCTCCTTCGAGCGCCCCCTACTGGAGCAACCGGAGATCCTTTTCACCAGATAACTTCTGCTGGAGAAACTTCACTTCTTAGTTTCTATTCACTCTGCACTTCACAGATTTGTGACTGAAACAAACAACAACAACTAATAGTAATACCTGAGCAGCAAATTTCCCTGTGCTATTTTAGCAGTATATTAGACTTCCCACTTGCCAAGTGAGAATTTGTATCTCTCAAAAATCACTTAGAAGTGGCTCCACTGGTTACCACTCTGGCTTTGTGGCAGATGCTGGGGCAAACAGTATTTGCCCTTGGAGACAGCTGCTTGCTGTCAGAGGGCAACACTTCTCCTCTCTTTCACTCACTTCCTCCCCCCCCCCGACACCACTACCAGGAAGCCTCCAGAGAATCTTCTGCGTGAATTTAGAACAAGCGCTTCTCTGATGAAAATGTCAAGAATCAGTTAATCAGCAAGTTAACAGCCCCAGTATGTTCCTTACAAAGTTCTGGTCACCTTGGGGATATATAAAAGAAGTCAAAGTTTATAGCAGTTGTTAAGGCAAGAATCTTAATTCCTGATGACAACTGGAGTGCAAGATGGGACAGCTGGTCTCCTTGGGCACACCTGTCACGGACATGGAAGGAGTTAGAGAAGACACCGCGCTGCATCCTTGTGTGACCTTCCTCTCTCAGTGTGTCTCTCTCTTCTAAGTGCCACTTGATTCTTGTGTGGCTTTATCTTAGCAAACTGCAATTGCAAAGCATTTTCAGATAAAGTCCCATTCTGAAGTACTGAGGCCAGGACTTCAACCTTTCTCCGGAGGAACATGGCTCCAACTGACAGCAGTCCACAGCTTTGAAAATATCAGTGACTTCGTTCTCCTAAGTGTGATGGTTTTTTTTTTTTTTTTTTTTTTTTGAGACAGGGTCTCGCTTTGTAGTTCAGGCTGGCCCTGAGCTCATTATGGTGCCCAGGCAAGCCGCCGCGAACTCAGCAATCCTGTCTCTGCCTCCCGAGTGCTGGGATGATAGGCGTGAGCCACCACGTCTGGCATTGTGGTATGCGGTGTTGATTGTTGGTGGGCGTGTCTCCACACCCAGCATTCTATGTGGTTACCGGGGATTGAACTCAGGACCTTGCACTTGCGAGGCAGGCGCCGGAACCACTGAGCTAACCCTC
>PVIC010056683.1:0-10892 GCA_004025085.1 Thryonomys swinderianus
CAGTGGGCACTGAGGAACAGTTAGATAGGAATAACAAATTCTGGTATCCTGTACATGGGTGACCATTCTCTCCTGTACTCCAAAAACTTGAAGAAAGGACTTTGAGTGTGTTCACCATTAAAACACAATATATGTGTGAGAAAATAGATTTTTTTTTACCCTGATAAAACAAATGGGCATGCATCACTGTGTTACCCCCAAACATATACAGTTAATTCTAAAAATATACTTAGAATTCTGGGCTGCTTTTTTTTTTTTTTTTTTTTTTGCAGTACTAGGGATCAAACTTGGGCCCTTGTGCTTCCAAGGTACAACTTGAGCTAAACCAGTCCTGGACTTATTTTTTTTACTTATTTTTAATAAGTAAAAAATATACGTACAGGTAATGCTAGATCAACACTTGTATGTATTAATGAAGTCCACTTGAAAATGTATCACTATACCTGATTTTTCTGTTCTTTTCTTCCTCCCCCTCTCCTCTCTCTCTCCCTCCCTCCGTCCCTCCCTCCCTCCCTCCCCCCCCCTCTCTCTCGGTCCTGCCATGTAGTTTATGCTGGAGTTGTACTCACTATGAAGCCAGGCTTGCCTGAAACTTGTGGCAATCCTCCTGCCTCAGTCTCCCAAGTGCTGGGACTACAGGTGTGTGCCACTACACCAGGCAACCATACCACCTTTCACAAGCAAGTGCTGTCACATTACCACCCATCTTGAAAGTCCTCCCTGCCCCAAACTTCTCTGTAGGTACTACCTGTCTTTCCAAGTGGACATATTTCTATGGTTTTTTTCTGGCAGATTACATAGTTCCCACCTATTACACTTACTGAGTCAAATGTTTCCATACTAAAATTGATTTTTCACAGTCCACATACTTTTTCTCCAGAAAACTCCACAAAAACCAACATGAAAAAAGACCACTCTAAAATTGAAAATGAGGAAGAATGATGGAAGTTCTGAATTCAAGACCAAACAAAGGAATAAGAAACCAGGAGACAAAAACCAAAACTGAATGAATGCCTACTTTTTTATTGTCTTATCATAAATAGTGAGCAAAAGCCCACTTAAATGCTATTTCCACTTTACTCTTGGAGTATGGAAAGAGATTGGAAGGACGAGGTTTCTCCCGGAGACCCTCAGAGGGGTGAGGCAGGACCATCAAAGTGACCTTCAGCCCCGACCCCTCTCCCACACAGGCCTTCTTCCTAAGCCCTTCCTAAGGCCTTCTTCCCCCTTAGTGTCTGAGAGGCTGAACTTACTGCTGTGGCCTCTCACATCCTCCCCACCCCCTGCACAGGTAACGCTCTCCTGAAAGAGCTGTTCCCTGAGACCACATGCCTCTTCTTATGTCCCTGCCCATTCCCTCTGTGCTCAGTTTCTTTTCTGTTTACTCTGACACCTGCTGAAGGGTGACACTGCCAAAGCATCATCCTCACTCTGACACCAAAGATGTCCTCAGTTAGGTTCCTGCTAAGACCATGGGATATGGTCAGGGTCCACTCTGGTGCAGGGCAGGTCTGAACTGGGGACAGAGCTGACCTGAGAGATCACTCAGTGCACGTGGACTCTGGATCAGGGAGGACCTGGGTAACTGTCCCAGGGGTGGAGCTCTGTCTCCTGACTTGAACCAGTCACTGGTTAGGAGACTTTGGGGGTCTGCAGCTCCCTGTGGCTGACAGCTGATGCTTCAGAGGAGCACAGCCATACATGTAGGAGCTTGTCCCTCCTACATGTCTTTCAGCAGGGGTGTTAGCCCCTGAAATGAGTGAGGCCCACAGTGTGCCCCACAGATTCTCCCTGAGTTATGGAACCACAGAATGTCCTCTAGCACTGCCTGTTCCCCTTCATGCTGATGCTCACCAACACACCTGACACATGACACGTCTCCTCAGGGCAGTCACTGGTGTTTCTATGGACCGGCTTCCTGCTAACATCTTACCCATTTGACCCTTAGTCAAATGTTACTTCATCATTAATTTCAAATATCTAATTTCAAAATTCAGCAAGATACCCTATCACACTGAACACCATTTATCTTGCCTTATCTTATTTTTTTACTATAAAGCAATGATCATTTTTTTTTTTTTTGAGACAGGGTCTCACTTTATAGTTCAGGTTGCATCTGAGCTCACTATGTAGCCCAGGCAAGCCTTGCACTCAGCAATCCTCCTGCCTCTGCCTCCCAAGTGCTGGAATTACAGGCTTGAGCCACCAAACCGGCATTTGTGGTATGTGTTACTGATAGCTAGTGGGCATTGAGTCATCACACCTGGTATTGTTGTATGTGGTTTCCGGGGATCAAACCAGGGATTTTGCACTTGTTAGGCAGGTGCCAGAACCACTGAGCTAAATCTCTGGCCCACAATAATCGCCTTTTAACATACTGTACTATAACCACCTTGTGCATAAAGCCTTTTGCTTGTTGTCTGTTGCCCAATGAGGCAGGGATTACAATTTCAAGTACTAATGGGCTCTACATGTCTAAAATATTTCCTGGAACATAGTAGGTAATAATCAATTACTACTGAGTTAATGTAGGGAAGGAAAGCAAAGAATATAGCCTCACCCAAAGACAGCAACTTCCAGTTTTCCAACATCCCTCCAGTATGTATATTCTTCTTCTCACAGCTCAGTCTCTTCCATTCTGCTTCCGTGAAGGTAGTAAGAGCACGTGCTTGGATGTGCCTGCTACCCACAAACAAGTAGGAAATGCATGAACAAACCACCATCAACTTCCCCAGTGTGAGGGGCATAGACTCTTGTTACAGGAAAGCCTGGAAATATGAGAAGGTGGTCTAATTCATTTCCAAGTGCACAGTTCTCCATATAAGTTCTAAGCACTACTGCATGTGTGACTTTATGATAGAGTCTGGGAAGCACAACAGTGACACAAACTCGAGCCCCTGACACCTTGTAATGTCACAGGAGAAACAGTGTAGGCATCGACCTGAAAAACCTTAAGCAGTGTTATGGACAGTGATCTCGGAGATTACCCTGGAGCCACTGAGATGGAAGAACAGAGAATGGACTGGACAAGAAAAACAATCATGTGGGCTTGTGCTGAGCATCAGGGGCAGGGAAGAGTTAGAGGAGAAAATGAAAGAAAACTATGATGACAGAGAAAATGAATAGGGTATGAAATGAGCATTATTGCCGACCGAGTTCAGGTTACTAAATGGGGCCTTTAATATTCTTGTCTTTGAGATGACATAAATAACACTGTATTAATGTGTCATGTTTTGAGTTAAATAGATATATACTTTGTAAAATAAGAAATAATAAGTAAAATAAAATCACTGACTTTGTGTATTTTAACAAGGATTTTCTTTTCTTGTCTTTTCTTTTGAGACAGGGTCTCACTGTGTAGTTCAGTCTGGCCTTGAATTTACTATGCAACCCAAACTGGTTTTGAACTCTTAGTAATCTTCCATCCTCAGCCCGTACAGTGCTGAGGTTACAAGTATTCAACACCACGCCCAGCCTAACAACCATTCCAGTAAAGCCCCTAATGCTTCCCTTATCTGCCTAAATGTCGATCACCTCTCCCTTGGCAAAAGAGAGAATTTGTCTATTTTCTAAATGAACCAGCAGTTCAGGGGGGTAAAAGGAATGAAAAGCAGCCACTTAATGCACTGTGACCTCTAAAACCTCCTCCAATGAGGCTGGAGATGCGGCTTTCTCTTCACCTCTCCAGACCCTCAACAGTCCTCACCTTCTGTCTCTGATTTTGAGCCAATTTCTTCACAGTCTTCATATCTTCCTTATTGCTGGAAGCCAACATCTTCTCTCATCCCTCTGTCCCAGAGCTGAGGGATCAGGCCGCACCAGAGCCCAGCGTCAGCCCAGAGTATGTCTTGAAATAACTCCACAGGGCTTGGTAGATGTTATTTCACCTCGAGATGGATTTCCGGTGCTGGGTTGGCTTGTTCCAACCCGAACCATGCAAACCCATCTTGTTTCCATGCACAAGATCTGTGGGAGAGAACAACAGTGTCGTACTGCAGTCTTTATCAGGGGCCTAAACCCAAGCCTCTTCTGTAGAGATCCTGTCCCCTTTCTCTCTCCTCACTCAACAAACGTGGAGTTTCTATCAGTGATCCCTGATGTTCTGCTTTCACTCCGTCCCAGCCCACCAGCCCTGAAGTCTGTCCTTGCCACTCTCCCTTACCCTTCAAACTTCACAGCTTCCTCCACCTCTGCATCTCAGATTCCAACCCCATGTTCAGTCCCTGCGACATGAAGCCTGGTTCAGAGAGAAGACAGGATGCAGCACATGGCCAGAGAAGGAACCTCTGAATGTTGCCTTCCGGACTACAGCAATGGCTTCTGGTCCCAGGTTCTGTGTTTGAACCTCTCTGTTCCTGCACTCTGCAGAGTTGGGGTGGTATCCAAACAGTCCTTCCTAAGGGGCAGCTCCAGGCTTCACAATAATTCCGTAAAGATGAGCCCCCCACCTTCCATTTCGTTATATGTGCATCATGTGATCTTCTCAGACACATGCATTTGTGGCTCCTGATGGGCCCAAGCCAAAGCCCTCCATTCCTGTGGTCCTGAAGGAGACAGATGGTATGAGGAGCTCCTCTGGCACCATGTCCAGAATTTCTGACTGTGGTCCACTATGGCTAGAACCCTGCTGAGGCTGCTGGAGTCCCCTGTCTGTGGGTTTCTCACTCACACCATACTGTAACCCTTCTATGTATACAACTTCTACAATATGAGCTTCTTGTAAATAGAGATGCACCTCTGTCATTTTGCTAGTCCTAGGGATCAGAATAAAAGAGGCCTTTGTGGTGGATTTTGTCACTGTTCCTAGTTAGTTGCTTCTCTGTAGAGTACTATACTTCACGCCCCTAACAAGGGGCTTGGCTGGCCATGTGTCTCACCTTGGACCACAGGTAAGAGAAAGTGACAGTGATACTCTAAGCACTGCATGATTCCATCATCTGTCTTGTTCTGAGAATAGCATGTTTCCAAAGGCACTTTAGTTCTAGTCATAGTCAAGAAAAGAGAAAAAGTCACGGTGCAGAGTTACAACCCACAAAGAGGAGGAATATGATTGAGTTTAAGGTCAGATTGCTGTGGGGGCCACAGGGACTCAGGGGCCACATGTCACTGCGGTACAACTCAGCCTCAGCTGACAAGGACATTGGTAT
This sequence comes from Thryonomys swinderianus, assembly GCA_004025085.1. Classification (NCBI taxonomy): domain Eukaryota; kingdom Metazoa; phylum Chordata; class Mammalia; order Rodentia; family Thryonomyidae; genus Thryonomys; species Thryonomys swinderianus. Next base: position 5,148 of record PVIC010056683.1, read on the forward strand.
TGCTTCTTCTCCCAGCAATACCAGGAGTGCCTGTGCCTCAAGTTTAGAGAGTAGCTCTTAGTCTAGGCCCAAAGTTCCGTTACTCTCACCTCGTAGCCAAGGAATGGACGGATACAGCTGACTTTCCATCTCTTGAATGAGGAAACAGAGGTGCTATGTTTATTCATCCTTAAGATTACACAGATAGCCTGGAATTCAAAATTCTTATTCCAGAGCACTTTTCCTTCACCACTGCCTAAGAAGTAACCATTAAACAAATGCCTAAATGAAAAAAGCAAACTAAGCATAAACGATTCAAAATTCTCCCTGGAGAAGTCAGAGTGAGGTGAGGAAGGGTCTGTGTCAGTCAGGATGGGCCAAGTTGCTCTGCTGTAGCAAACAATCCCCCAAATTTCAGTGCCTTGATGCAACCGTGTCTTATTTCTCACTCAGCCATCACAGCCTGCATTTATCAACTGCTATTGTGCTCTGAGTCATTTTCACATTCAGACTGATAATGGTGTTATCTCGATTTGGAAAATGGGTAGCAAATGTGTAGGTGAGACATAAAAGATCACTGTTGATCCTAGTTTATTGGCAAATCAAATCACATGAACACTACTGAGTTCCAACAGGGTAGGTCATATACCTGGAGGGACAAGGCCACACAGAGGCCACACTAGATCAACAGTAAAACATGTTACTATAAGGTCTCAAGCTCATAAACCCATTCTCACTCAGCCCCAGTTGCTACTACGAATTGGGACATTAATGTGCTAGGATCTGTGGCTATGCCTAGAACACAAAAATAAAGACACAGTCCTACACCTGCCATACCATCAGAAAACAGGCAGGGATTCCAAACACTAAAAACACAGAAAGAATTACAGAATGCTGAAAAGCAGCTCTAAATCCCTATTCTACCAGTCAGGTAAAATGTTCTTTGTTTGTTTGTTTGTTTTTGGAATAGTGTCTCGCTTTGTAGTTCAAGCTGGCTCAGAGCTCACTATGTAGCTCAGGCAAGCCTGAAACTCAGCAATCCTACTGCCTCTGCCTCCTGAGTGCTGGGATTACAGGCTTGAACCACCAAACCCAGCATCTGTGGTATGTAGTACTGATTGCCAGTGGGTGTGAGTCACCACGGCCAATATTGTTGTATGTGGTTTCCAGGGATCAAACCAGGGACCTGGCTCTTGCTAGGCAGTTGCCAGAACCACTGAGCTAAACCTCCGGCCCACAGGTAAAATGTTCTTAACCTCTGTGTCATCACACTGCTATAACCTGGAAGTGGGATTTCTAATTCTCAAGTTGTAAAATATTAGGATGACTGCACAGCCCAGAGCCTGGCACAAAACAACTGCCTAATCAATGTCGGTTTCTACCGTGTTTTATTTTATACCAACTTACACAGCCCTGGGAAGGCCACATGCAGTGCTGTTGGGACAGGGATGGCAGAAACCTGAGTGAGAGCACAAGTCTGGTTAACATTCCCTGTCAAGCGTCTTGCCCTTAGAACAGCCCCAGGACCCTGGGAAAACAAAGGTCTCAAGCCTCAAATGGGATGCTAAGGGCCAAGACATCAGGATGACCAAAGGAAATTCACCCATGACTTGGAGCAGAGTAGACACTAGCCAGAGAAAAGTAAGGGGTACGCACCAGAAAGTAGGCTGTCAGGGGCCCAGGAGCCCTCCCTTTCTCCACAGACAGAACCCTCCTGGCAAAGGAGAATTCAACTGGTAATTAGTAGTAATAGATAACACCTTCTAAACTCTTATTATATACCAGAAAATTCTGGCACTGAACAAACCTTACCTTCCAAAAGCTCCATAAGGTAGGCCTTGTGCTAAACTGAGACAGTTACATTATTTTGCTCACAGTGACTGGATTTGAATGCAGGTCATGCAGTGCCATGCCCAGAGCCAGTTAGGCCAGTGGTAATAACAGCAGTGACCAACCTTTGTGGGGCATTACAATTCTCCAAGTATATAATTAAAGACCAGGAATGTGTATGAAACAGGATTGGCTATGAGTTAATAAAACTTGACTCTGGTAACAGATTCACAGAGAATTCACTGGATTCTACTGATTATCTACTGATTAGGTTTAAAAAGCTCAAGGTTCTAAATTCAATCCTTGGTATCAAAGAAAAGAAATTGTAATCAGATTAGGTTTAAAATGCCCTTATCAAAAATACTAAACATAAAGAGCCAGGGATTTAGCTCAGTGGTTCCAGCACCTGCCTGGCAAGTGCAAGGTGCCCAGGTATGGTATCACATATCACAATGCCCAGTGTGGCAGCTCACACCTGTAATCCCAGCACTCCGGAGGCAGAGGCAGGAGGATTGCTGTGAGTTCGAAGCTAGTCCTGCTTACATAGAGTTTGAGTAGTCAACCAGCAGCCCTGAGAGACCTTCACCCTAACACTCTTGTAGCTCCAATCTGGAGATTTGCTCAAACAAGTCCAAGAAAAGCAGGCATGAAGGGGGAAATCACTCTAGCCACCCACATTATACCAAACCTCAGATCTCTGCCACAAAGTAGAGTAAGCACTTGCCACACAACAAAGCATGGGAACAGGCCTGCTTCCTTTCAAAAAACTGCAAACTTTAGTGGCACAGTCCACCTGATGAGGACAAAACCTCCCCACTTCTAAAAACTCCTAGGATTCCAGAACCAGGACACACTCCAGGACCTTCCCACCCAACCAAGGGTATCTGATGACATTGGGCTCACCTCCACCCACTCCCCTCTGCCATTAACAAATGCAAATAAAGAAGACCAGAGATCGCCTCCTTACCACTCAGGAACGCCTCCTTACCACTCAGGAACGCATCCAGACCCACTAAAATTACCAATCCGTGCTACGACCAGAGATACCAAACTCAAATAAATGCTGACAATAAAAACAACAGCAGTCTGCTCTAGGCCTGCCCATCCCCACCATTTCCCAGCAACAGCATTTGGATGAGTGTCTCAGAGGGGGGAATGTAGGGACAGGGTCTGTGGGAAGCAGACCCTGCTGGAGGAGACTCTTTTCAGGCCTGGAGATCTGCACTGGGTGCTTCACCAACTAGCAGTTGCGAGATCCGCACTATACCAAACAGTGCTGCCCAGCTCCCAAAATGATCTGCGACCTCTGGATCGCTGCATTGGGATCCCTGACTGGGAAGGTAAACGACCTCTGATTTGGCCCCCTGACCACTGTTCCTCAAATTGGCAACACGTTGTTTTCCTTCCTGTTCCTGTGTAGGTTAGGACCAAATTCTAATAGAGTTAAGTGTGTGATAGTTGACATCCTTCTCCTGTTTGTGTGCTGATTTCCTGGGTGCTTTGTTCCTGTTTTTCTTCCCCTATAAGATAAAATGTAACCATTTTTGAGGCCATGTTGGCCCGCTGAGAAAGTATAAATACAACCTGCTCAGTGCCTGCTCAGTATTGACTGAGAGGTCCTCCTGAGCCATTTTCCTGTCTGCTTCTCTTTTCTTAACCCGCGCCCCTCAACTTCACGACCCCCGTTTTGTCCGGCTGGTTCTGGCAAACGTCCCTGTAGGTGGGAAAGATAGGAGAAAAGCCTAACTGAGCTTTATTAAAATCAATAAAGATGGACCAGAGATTTAGCTCATTGGTTCTGGCGCCTGCCTAACAAGCACAAGGTCCTTGATCCAATCCTCGGTAACCACATACAACATTGGTGACTCAACGCCTGTAATCCCAGTACTTGGGAGGCAGAGGCAGGAGGATTGCTGAGTGCAAGCCTTGCCTGGGCTACATAGTGAACTCAGGGCCAGCCTGAACTACAAAGGGAGACCCTGTCTCAAAAAAACAAAAAAGTAATAAAGAAACTTACTAAAAGTTTCTGCCTTCACAGATGGACCCTACAAGGCCAATTAAACAGACTAGAGAGAGAGAAGCTAGACTTTAGGGGCACCAGACAACACAATTAACAGGAAAGCCAGCTCCCCTGGATCACCTGACAAAAAATTTGTAAGGGCGATAAGGACCTTATTTATTATGTAAAACTCATTCTCACGCATGTGCGCGCACACGAACATATGCACCCCTACACACGCATACACACATGTATACATGTTCTCACTTTAACATCAGTATGGTACGCACGTTCACACATCCCATTAGCTTACTTAATCATTATGCCTAAAACTGATTTCCTAGAAGCCCTTCCTCTTCACACACTCATTACAAAAGGTCAGGAAAACACCAAAGGAAAGCCTAGGTTAGGATCAAAGACAGTCGAGTGAACAGATCAGATACCCAGATGCCAACCAGCATCCACATAGGGGATGGGAAGACACTAGCTCGCCTAAATAAAAGGCGCTCAGGGAAAACGCTCAGCGGCTTTCAGCTCTGATGCCCCCTACCACCTCATGGTAGCTTCGATCCTCTTTCTTTTGCATTTTTTTTCCTCTCAAATAAACCATCTTCTTTATATTAACTCTGCCTTCTTTAATTCATCTACTGAAGCTTACGAGTTAAGTTCCAACGATAGAGTGTTCCAGACCAGAACCCCACCCCGATGAAACACCACCACAGAGGTACTTGTTTACTTGGTCTCTGCCGAACTTATCCCCACAGCCCCAATAAATCTCAGAGAGGTATGACTGCAGCCATCTTCCCAGTTTGGGAATTCTTTGGCCAAGAATAACCCTACTTCCTTCAAAAACGAAATCCGAGTTCCAGGTCACTCTGCCTCAGGCAGGGAAGGAAGGTCCATGTAGTGCCCAAGGTCTCGGGGATCCCGAGCTGGTCACTCCGTTGTCAAGTCTCCTCGCATAGAAATGATATACTTGGAGCTCCCCCGGCTGAGCCGCCCAGAGTCACACCCCGGCCCCTCGCCACTCGCTACCGCTCCTAAGGAGAACCTGGAGCCCAGGATTCGGACCGGGTTAGGCCTCGCTCACCAGGGCCAGCGGCATCTGTCCTTCCAGCCATCACCGCTGACCTACGCCAGAACCCCAGGTCCCAGAATCCTCTTGGCTCCGCTCCCCTTGGCCACCACGGAACGGGGAGAGGGCCGTGCAACGGTTAATTTACCACGACAACGACTACAGCAGCAACATCCTCCCTGTCTCCTTTAGTAAAATACCCAAAGTGAAACAGGTACTGGTTGGTGAGAAAGAGGTTCGTCACCTCGGCCAATAACCGGAAAGACTACACTCCCCAGAAGCTCCTGCGAGAACATCCTTAGACACTTCCAAATCGGTGTTTCACGTAGAAAGGTATTTCCGGTTGTATTTCGGACTTGTTTCCATTCAGGTTTTCATTCCTTAGGGGAGTAGAGGTCCCAGTGGTAAGGCTCCGTGACGTACTATGTACTTACTTAGAATGAGTATCCGCGCGTATTTCTGTAGGCATCTCCATTTTACTCTAGGACACAGACTGGACAAACCTGTCTCACAAAAGTCTTGGCCTTAGGGGCCTGTAACTCAGTGGCGCCGCGCCTGCCTGGCAAGCGCTAAATCCTGAGTTCAATTCCCGATATCTAGGAAAAAAAAAAGTCGACCTTATCTTGAAAAATTTTGACATTGTAATGGTAAATAAAGATTAAATTGGGCATGGGCCGGAGGGTTAGCTCAGTGGTTCCGGCGCCTGCCTCGCAAGCGCAAGGTCCTGAGTTCAATCCCCAGTAACCACATATAATGCTGGTGGGCGTGTCTCCACGCCCACCAACAATCAACACCGCATACCACAATGCCGGACGTGGTGGCTCACGCCTGTCATCCCAGCACTCGGGAGGCAGAGACAGGA
>PVIC010056684.1:0-10873 GCA_004025085.1 Thryonomys swinderianus
CTACCCTCAGAGAGAGAAGGGAAGAGATGAACAGCCACAGGGGACTGCTGGTAAGGGGTCAACAGATGGAGAGAATTTATGTTGTGAAGTAGAGAAGAGGTCTAGCCAAACTCTATTCCCAGGCCTACTCAGAGTCTTCACTACAAAGGGCTGGAGACCCATTCTGCTCTGAGATCAGACACAAGGACACAAGGGGCCTGGGCTGGCAGCAGGAAAGGACCCCACACACATGCCATTGGAACAGTGGACACATGCAGAAAGGCAGCACAGCAGCTGCAAGCTGTGTGGGCAAGAGACACAGGGAAGACCGCTGCTTGAGGAGAGGCCCCAGATCTCAGCCCCAGCAGTCAGAAGTTGAAGACCAAGGGGAGAGACAAAAGAGACACGAGTGAGGACCCAGTGGATGGGCACGGTGGGTGAGTTGGTGGGATCAGGTCATCCTACTGGGACCTGGATTTGCTGCGGGGAAAGGGCGCTCAAACCTCCAGCAAAACTGGGCAGAGTTCAAACCTGTGGATCTGGAACCTAAATTCCAGCCTTGTAGCCAGAAACCCACTTGAATCTTAGTGGACTTTAGACCTGCTCAGATTATCTGACTTGGATCTACAGGCTGCTGCCCACACTGTCTACCAGCAACACAGAGACATGCTTTGGAAAGGATCCTCCTTTTTTGTTTTGTTTTTCTCCCTTTTCTCTTTTTTCCTTCTCGTCTCTTCATTTCTCTCCTTTTTGAGTGTTATGGGCCTAATTTTTCACTTTTTTCTTCTCTTTTTCTCTCAATTGTTCTTATTCTTACAGGAGTGTGAATACTTCCTAGTTTTCCTGTTGCTGTTAGTTTTCTGTTTTGTATTTGTTCCTTCTGTCTCTCTCTCTCTCCCCCCAGTTTTCACCAATTTCCCAAGGCTTGGGTGATCTTCCTGTATCCTCTGGCCTATTTCTAACCTCTCCCTCCCTTTTCTCTCTCTATACCTGCATTTCCTTCTAAGTCCTCTCCCCAGAGGTGATGCCACTATGTTGGAAAGGCTTGTACACAGTAAACGTATTGATGGTTGGTCACTAATTTTGCTATATGGCCATGACTCTGGTTCATGAGGTCAAAGTGTTAGAATAGTGGCTGCCACAGTTCATCATTCTCAGGAAGCCACAAAGTGGGAATGGCTCTCTTAATTGCAGACAAGGTAGATTTCAAACCAAAACTAATTTAAAAAAAAAAACAAAGAAGGTTACTGTATCCTCATACAGGGAACAATCCGAGAGGAAGAGGTGATGTTCATAAATACATATGCACCAAATGCTAGTTCACCCAACTATATAAAACAAATATTAATGGATATGAAAAGTCATATAAACACTAATACAGTACTAGTATGGGATGAAAATACTCCACTGTCACAAATAGATAAACTAGACAAAAAATTAACAATGAAATACTAGAGCTGAGCCTATTTTTGTTGTTGTTGTTGTTTTGAGACAGGTTCTTGCTTTGTAGTTCAGGCTGGCCCTGAGCTCACTATGTAGCCCAGGCAAGCCTCGAACTCAGCAATCCTCCTGTCTCTGCCTCCCGAGTGCTGGGATGACAGGCGTGAGCCACCACGCCTGTCACTGTGGTATGTGGTATTAATTACTGGTGGGCATGAGTCAACAGGCCCAGTATTGTTGTATGTGGTTACCGGGTTCAGTCTCTTGCCTTGCACTTGCTAGGCAGGTGCCAGAACCACTGAGCTAAATCTCCAGCCCAAAGGTTGGTATTGTTTTTAAAAGAAAAAGTGGAAGCTGGAAGGAGGGAGCAACTTGAATCCAAGGACATGAGAATCACTGCTGGACAGACTAGGGCTCCACGTGCTTTGTCCTTTGGGCCACGATGGGCACCATCCTTGTGACAAGACACAGGCTGGGCTGCAAGATGATGTATCAGTTCAACTTGTTAAGGGAAGAAATTCCAACGGCATTGGCTCATGGTTTCTGAAACAGCTCTTTGGAGCAGAATGAAGTGACTCTGATTAGAACAAAATGGAGATCAAACTGCTTCTTCCTGGTTACCCATCACTATTTATCTGGGATTGTACCTTTTGAAGTTAAGGCAGACCTTATCAAGTTCTCTTCAGAAGAGTAACTTGTCTATAGAGATCTCAAAGACTTCTCTCAAAATGTGAAATGTGGTAGAGTGGCTTCTTATATTATTCTCTTGGTTTGTAAAATAAGCTCCCTATGCCAGAACACCAAAATAGCACTTGGAGATATTTTAATTTTTTGTGAAAAATACAGTGAATTATGCTAATTATTGTATGAACTATTAACATGAGGTGTTCAAAATTTCAATATTAGGCCAGGCGTGGTGGCTCACGCCTGTAATCCCAGCACACGGGAGGCAGAGGCAGGAGAATTGCTGAGTTCGAGGCTTGCCTGGGCTACATAGTGAGCTGAGGGCCAGCCTGAACTACAAAGTGAGACCCTGTCTCAAAAAAAAAAAATTTTCAGAATGACAAGATCGATCCATTTAGTTGCAAATAGAGACACCTGGAGGATATACTAATAAGTGAAATCAATAGATCACAGATAGACAATTCCCGGATCTTCTCTTTGGCATGAACACCTGTAGATGCAAATGAGTTCTAGAAAGTAGACAGCTTTTATAGAATGGAATATTTCATTCTATGTGATGAGGGGAAGGAATAAATATGATACAGAAAGAAAATAAAAGAGCATGTATAAAGGGGGGAGGGGGGAGTGGGTAGGGATATGGGTAAAAATGAGAGTTAACTTGTGGCATATACTGGTACAAATTTCCCAATGTTATATGTGATTTTGAGATGTATATAAATTGTACCAATAAAGAATTCAATTTTTAAAAATTTCAATACTAGATCAAGTTATATTCTTTTTAGTGATGTCATAGCTTTGTGAGTCTGAGTTTTCTTCAGTTACTGTGATAGCCATACATTAAAAAAAATGAGATGGCACTGACCAGTAAGATGCCAAGATTCAACCAACTGTATTTCGCCCCACAGATTGACAGAAATTGTGATTAAAGATAAAAATTATTCTTTAATTATGAGGATTACATATCTCAAACCTGCACTAAGAAAATAATTTTTTAAAAATTATGATTACTTTTATAAAGTACTACTAAATTCTTATAATAAAAAGCTTATTAATTCTAGAACTGTTAGAAAGAGGAACCATTAGGAATTACTTTAGACCCAGCAGTATCATGTAAAGGAAAAAAAATTATCAAGTCACTATGCAGGCCTGAACCAAAAAAGGAATTGTATGAATTGATTTTTTACTACATACAAGATTAACACCAAATCTTGACAATTTACAAATAAGTAAAAATTTTTGGTGAAATGCCTACTCATGGATTAACTGAAGTTTGGTTACCTGAATGGGTTTGACTGATCTTGGCTCCAAACTACAGCTGGAATTTGTTTCTGCTCTAATGTGTCTATACAGGTTTCACATTGAAAGGAAAATCATAAACTGAGATAAATTATGCTCACAGACCATGAAATACAGAAAGCAAATCCAACCATGCAACCACTTTTAAACCCTTTCGTAGATTTCCTAGATATTCCTGTTGTTTTAAGCACCGAATTCACATGATAATGGTTAGCCATGCAAATTGATGGGATTAGGAAGAAAACTCAGTTCAGAATAAAGCAATGCATGGACATGCTGTTTTAGTTCATTATTACTAGGACACAATTCCCAACACCAATAACTTAAAAGATGAAAGGTTTATTTTGACCACAGCCTTTTCCGTTTTTATTTATTTTTTTGCATTTCATTCCTGTTTACTATTTTCTTTTTTTAATAAATTGAGTTTATTCATAAATTTTAGGTACACATCATGATCACATTCCTTATGAGAATTTGTACCTGTACGTGATACATCCTGACTCTTATTTTTTCTAATTCCCCTCTCCTTCTTTTAATCCCCCACCACCCCATATACATAAGTTTCTTTCCATTTTTTTTTACTTTTTACCATCAAATGCCATATCATTACTCTAGTGTTAGAAACTGAAGGTGTAAATGAGGTCCAAAATGTATGATAGGTACTACAAAACAGGAAAAAAAAATGCTCAAAGGTAAAGGGTAATTGGCTGGGGCCAAGGGAAAGCTAAGAAGGGCAAGAAATATTTGATGGAGAAATCTAATTTTATTAGTTTATATTTGTAGTATATAATGATTATATTTTCTTTTTCTTTACTAAAGATCTAGCTCCCTGTTTTCTATAGCATTTTATTTTATTCTTTATTTATACTTTGGGTTTTTCATAGAAGAGAAAACATGTGATCTTTGAAACTGTGTGTCTGACTTATTTCAATTCATAAAGTACATCCATTTTCCTATAAATGACTTAAGTTCTCCCTTCTTCATGGCAAAGTAATACTACATTGTGTATATCCCACATTTTTTACCCATCTATCTGTTGATGGACATGTAAGCGACAGGGAAAAGAAACACTTCTACACTGCTGCTGGGAATATAACAGTATAAACACTATGGAAATAAACAAGCAAATTACTTAAAAAAAAAAACTAAAGCTAAAAATTCTACTTGACCTAGCCATTCTTTTCCAATATCTTCCCCCCAAAATTAAAACCTCATATGATACTGATACATGAGTATGTAGATGTATAAGCAGCACAACTCATAACATCTCACTTGTTAGAAGTCATTCCATAGTCAGCCAGCTCCAAAGCATAAAGAGGTGGGTAGAAGAAAGCTGTTAATGTCACAGTAGCCAGGAAGCAGAGAGAAGGGAGGAACTGGGGAGGGAAGTTTACACTTACAGGCCACACCCACAATAACCTGCCTATTGGAACTAGACTTCTAAAAGCCCCACCTCTGAAGACATGAAGCTTTTGGGCGACATTCTTAATCTAATTCATAACATTTCTTATCTGGCCTCCAAAAGAGCCATTTTCATCTCTTTTTGCAATGGCATTTAATCCAAATTTAAGAGTTGACCAAGGTTTTATTTTTTAATTGCTAGAAATTCCAAGTCTAAAGTCTTCTCTGAGCATAAAGGCACATTCTTAGCTGTTTCCCCTATAAAGATCAAAAAAGCTAAGCATTTCTCCTATGGTTTGCATCTAGATCTTCCCTCCTAAAGCCTGATGTGTTCACAGCTGGAGCTTTTGGATGCTGGCTGGATTGAGAATATATGGTACTAAATTAACCACTGACTGGAATTAGTATAGTTGTAGGTATGTTTGAATAGATGTACTGAAAACAGAAGCCTCAACTGGGTGTAGACGACACCACCCAAAAGGTTTGTAGCCTAAACAGCATAAAAGGGAATGAATAGAAGGTTTGCTTCACTGCTGCTGTTTGCTTCTGCTACTGCTCACTGCTTTGCCACCTCCTGCCTTCTCTGCCATGGACTGTTTTCTCCTCCATATGCCCCTTTGCCATTGCACCTTCGCTTGAAGCCAGCTGACTACGGACTAAAACACTAAAAACTGCGAGCAGAAATAAAACTTTCCTCCTTTAACTCGTGGATGTTGAGTATTTTGTCTCAGTAATTAGAAAGGTAACCAAGATAAATACATTGGCATGGAGTAGACAGTCCCAGTGCAAAAGGGAGAAAGAGGTTAGTAGAAAGAAATTAGACCAAAGCAACATACTAAATCCTATAGCTTCATGTCCAGTAACAGAGGCAAGTTGTGCCTAGATGTGAACACCAAGGGCTCTGGGAGCCCAGCCATATGAGGTGTCTCTTGCGGCTCTCATGACCTGTCTCTGTATTGACCCTGTAAACTGCCTGTGACATTCTCAGAAGATGTCCGATGTCCTTGACATTACCAATGTCGTGGGATCTCTGCTGCACTCATGGCTTCACTTCCATAGCTTCACTCACTACCTTCTGAGGGGCACACTTTCTGTTTTTCAAAGCTTTCCTCTGAAATCTGAGTGGGAACCTCTCTGACTCTACAACTCTTACATTCTGCAACCCTGTAAAATAGCACTATGTGAATGATGCTAAGGTCTGCCACAAGCTTGCGTACTGGATGAGACCGTAAGCATCATGGCTGTAGAGGCCTTCAAGCTCCTGGACGGCTGAGCACTGTAAAGCAAATCCCAGGCACCAATTTCCTAGGCGTTCCTTCCAGTACATTTTATTCAGGGACTCTCTTTCAAAAGAAAAGACTTTCATTTTTCCATCTTTGAGCCTAAGGTGGGGGGGGGGGTCTTGATAGTACCTAGGATACCCTCAAGGCTTCATTGTCCTGATTCAATGTACTTAGCTTTTCTAAAACTCTAATCTCCTTTGCATCCAGATGTTTCTTTGCTTCAGTTTTACACAGATTTCCTTTCCAATGAAACTGAAAATTTTTCAGATGGGCTTTTGCTCTTTATTCTCATTAGAAACGTCACTAAAAGCTGCCAGCAGTACCCTTGCTATGACCTGAATGTCAGGCAACCTTGAAATTTCCCCCACCAAATTTACGAGTCTGCCACTCTTACTCCTAGTCTCCTGCAGAGTTTCAGGACATGAGTGGGCAAAAAGTTGACACATTTTCTGCCAGAGGATAATACATGTGGACCCTGTTCAAACAGTCAGTGGAATCCTTTACCTCAATGGAAAAGTCCTGAGTCTAGCCTTTACTATCTTTGCCTCAATGAGCATTTTGGTCTTCTGAGCTCCAATTGAAATCTCCCATCAAACTCAGTTTACAGCATATCTTCTCTAGCTGCTATCTTCAAACCTTTCCAAACTCCTACAAACCAGTTCTGAAGCTTTTTAAACCACATATTCGAGTATTGTTGTAGCAACAATCTCTCTAGTTTTGTACCAGAATCTGTCTAGTCACTTTGTCATTGGTGAGAGACAACACCCAACACCCACACCTCAAAGAAGCAGAGGTTTATTGTGGGTAACAGTTCTCAGAGGATTCCATCCAGAGATATATTACTTCAAGATAGAAAGTCATGATGCTTCTCATTTCATGCTGGCCAAGAGACAAGAAGGTAAGAGCTTTCACCCTTTCAAGCCAAGCTCTCTGTTACCTGTCTCTTCTGACCCAACCCCACCTCATACCAGAATATTCAGCTATTAACACATCAGTGGATTAATTCATCAGTGAGTGTAGCTCCCAAAAGATCCAATCACATGAAGCTTTGGGAACATCAATATACATATCAATAGAAAGCATAAAGCATCAATATAAAGCATAATACATGCCAAGGACATCAATAATTATGAACAACAGTCCATTCTCACATTTTTATCTATCTAGTCTTTCTTCATGCTCTATATTTTGATGCTCTTTGAAACACCCTGAGATGTTTTGACAACCTCACTTTTTATGATACCAAGTTGATTATATAGGTTTTGAAGAGACCAAGTTACTTTGTTCTTTAAAATGGAATTGTAGAAAGGAAATACTAGTTGAATTTTATTAGAGTCTGTAAGAGCCATAATGAAGAAAAACATGGAATTTCTTCTTCTCTAAATAAGGCTGAATAATGCCAAGAACAAATAATACTCAAACAGAAAGAAAAAGATTGTTCATGGCTTAACATTGATATTATTTATTTCTTCAAAACAGATTTAATCACTTGTAAGTCACTTCTAAATCACTTCTAAATTTTCCTGCTTGTCTTCATATCCCACTCGTTTATTATTAAACACCTATGTTAATACAGGTTAGCACTGATATTTGTATAATGTTCACTTATCTTCTTTTTACTATCCTCACGTTTCTTAGTCTGAAACCTCTCCAACACAATTCTATTGGGTAAACTTAGCGATCTTCTAAGGTGCATTTTAATGCACTCCACAGAAAATGTTCCATTATACTACCTTTTTTTTTTTTTTTTTGTACTGGGGATCAAACTCAGAATCTTGCACTTGCCAGGCAGGTGTGGCGCAGCTGAGCTAAATCCTCAGTTCTCCCTTACACTATTGCTTAAGCACAGAGGCACACTCATGCACATATGCATCCCCGCCACACACACACTTGCTCACTCAATCATATATGCTCAAACTTGTCTCTCCTCTTCCATTACATTCCACTCCAAGCAATAGAGAAAATGAATTTTCTTCCTCTTTGCAAATTCAATTTTTCGTATTTATTCCTTTCATCCCATTTTATTATTTATCCTATTGTGTTGAAATATCCATGTATCTATCTTTCTATTCAAGACTGTTTCCTGAAACCAGGGATCACATTTTAGTCACCTATATACCATATCTTTTTATAATGTAGTATACCACCTTTATTAAGCTATAACAACTTAGAGATTCGCCACAAACCTCACAGTCTCATAGAAGTAAATAAGATAATGCACATGAAAATACAGAAAATGGACAGAAATAGGATTAAGCCCTACAGATTAAAAGGGTGTAACACACATTTTCTTTACTGAAAGTAACACTTGAAACCATCTATTTGATAAATAGGAAGAATAACTCCATTGTCATCTTTGCATAGGTAGAGAAACAGAGACTCAGAAAGTCTGATTAAGAACTAAGCTTCTCTGAAATAACATGGTGTACTTGAGTTAAGCAGTAGAAACAGGCACCTCGCTATGAATATAGACAGACTACTCAGCTGGTCTTCGGACCACCACAGGAAAAATTTTTCAGAGATAAACAGTTGTGTTGTTGGACTACAGTTGAATTACTTTTAAAGAAGCATCTTATTCTCCAGCTTTGTTTACTTTTTGAACAGTAATTTTATTGATACTAATGCTACTATTTAAATGCTATTTTTAGTGCCAGACAAAAATCAAACAGAAAAGAGCATATAGTTGAGGCTTGTGACATTTTTCAGGCAACAGAAAGAAAAGGAAATGGTAATTGCTCTGTGTTCTTCCTACTGGCTACTACATTCCCTGACTTTCCCAACTCCTCAAATTTTCTTACAACTCTAAACCATGAAAACCTGCTGAACTTCATTCATGGATAAAATCCAAAACTGCTTTTGTTCATTGAAGCAGATCTCTGCCAAGATTTTTCCCAGAAATTTATACTTTTGGACAAGATAAAAGTGAATAATAGCAGAAAAATGATTGCCTTTATCTCAAATGCAAAAAGTAATTATTTCCTTTTGTGTTGAAGCCCAAAGAATCTGCACAGATGGCTTCGTCACCAATGTCAAGATGGTCCTCATTGCCAAATGGCATAACCCACTCTGAGTTAATGATGCATTTTGGTTTTATACTCCAGTGACTGAAGGAACTGTAATGAATCGCCCTGACTTGAATTTCAGGGCATGGACCTGCTAATCAATGGCTTGGAAAAGTCACCTTCAAGGTTGTCAAGGTTCTACATTATGCTCTCCTTCTCCCGTGTAGAAAACTGGCTCTTTCTTGCTCAAGATTATACTGCCTATGTACTTGAGAATCTATCAAAAGTCAAAGAACATTCTGACATCATTTTCACGGGGATTATTAGCCAAATCCCATTAGATTCCAGGTCAGAAGACCTAACTCTGAAAATGTACTTGCATTTGTGCTATAAACATCACAGTACATTCATGGTCAAGCACATTTTTTCTGTCTGGCTGCTGTCCTGTGTTGGTTAGAAAATTTCAAATACTATGAGCAGAAAGCATTTAAGTCCAGAGAAATGTCCAGCATATTAATTATGCAAATTTGCATTTTTCATTTATATTCTTCATGAGGAATACATGCCATGAAATAGCCGCAGGGGTTTGTATCACTGGGATCATAGGGAACCCTTTTTTTTCCATCTTGTTAATTTACATTAGTGTTTAAACTGGACAATATGCTTTCTGCTTACACTTGAACACAAGTGTCTCCAGAATATATCTGAAACATAAAGGAACATGCCAAGCTAGTGATATTAACCAAGGAGAGACACCGGAGTCTGATATGTTCTGATTACTGTCACTTCTCTATTTAAAATCCTCTACTACCACCCTGCATTACAAGGGCACTTTTTCTTTCTTCCCCGATGGACCTGCCTTCTTTTTCCCTTTGCTTCTTTCTCAGTGATTTCATATCTCAAAACCACTTAAATATATCAACTTCCTTGTAAAGTTCTTTCCAAACTGGTGTGATTATTCTTTTCCTTTATGTTCTTATGGCTATGGACTACAATTATACTGCGGCACTTATAATCTAATATTATATTTGTTTACAAGTACTTTTATTCCACCAAATTTGAATTATTGAGAACAGAAATAGTTTAATCTCTTTCTTAATACAGCACATGGATCAGAGCAGACACACAAATATTAGTTGGTAAACAAATCGGCTCGCTGAGGCCGGGCAGAGTGAACAGTCATACTGGCCAGATTGTGCCTGTGTCTGAACCACTTTTATTTTTCTCTCCTACACTAAAATGGAAGAATTGCTTTTAGAACCTCCAATGTATCTTTAGGAAATCATAGGGAATTGCCAGTCTTAACTGATTTACTAGCCAAAGCAGATTGAACCTATATGGTCATAGTTTCTGAGGGACTTTTTAATAGCTGTTTAAATGTACAAAAGAGAGCACAGAGGCTCGAAGGCTTCTTGCAGACAGATACATTTTCAGAAACGCAATGCTTTTCTAAGGGGATGACAAAGTTTAAGTCATAAAACTCAAAGCATTGGGCTGGAGATTTAGCTCAGTGGTTCGGGCACCAGTCTCACACGCACAAGGTCCTGAGTTCGATCCCAGTAACCACATAGAATGCTGGGTGTGGTGACTCACGCCCACCAGCAATCAACAGCACATACCACAGTGCCAGATGTGGTGGCTCACACCTGCAATCCCAGCACTCGGGAGGCAGAGGTAGGAGGATTGCTGAGTTCGAGGCTTGCCCGGGCTACATAGTGAGCTCAGTGCTAGCCTGAACTACAAAGCGAGACCCTGTCTCAAAAAAAAAAAAAAAAAAAAAAAAACAAA
>PVIC010056685.1:0-10649 GCA_004025085.1 Thryonomys swinderianus
ACCACAAGTGCCTGATCATTTTAATGATCCTATTTCAGGGACTGAGGCTTCTGTTTTTCTAGTTTGCTGTTTTCAGACATTCTAACATTAATGGTCATTCGAGAGATGCAGATGAAAACAACACTGAGATTTCATCTTACTCCACAAAGAACCGCTGCTATGGCGAAATTAACCAGCAATAAATGCTGGCGAGGCTGCAGGGAGAAAAGAACCCTTCTCCACTGTTGGTGGGAATGTAGACTTGTACAGCCATTGTGGAAATCAGTGTGGAGATTCGTCAGAAAACTAGGATTAGAGGTCCCATTTGTCCCTGCTAGGAATATACTGGATAGAATTAAAAGAATCATATCGTAAAGACATATGTGCACCCATGTTCATAGCAGCTTAATTTGTGATAGCTCAATCTTGGAAACAACCCAAATGCCTATCAACTGGAGACTGGATAAAGAAGATGTGGGGTTTTTTTTAATAAAATGGAGTATGACTCTGCCATAAAGAATGACAAGTTTGAGTCATTTATATGCAAATAGACACACCTTGAAGACATACTAATAAGTGAAATAAATAGGTCACAGATATGTAAAAACCATGTTTTTTTTTCTGGTATGAGAACCTGTAGATATAAATGAGTTCTAGAATGTAGGTTAGATTTTGTGAAATAGGAAATATTCAAAGGGAATGTGGTAGAGGAAAGTAATGAGGGGAACGCATAAATATGATTTGGAAAGAAAAAGCACATGTATATAGGGGTTGTGGGGTTGGGGGTGGGTACGGATATGGGTAAAAATGAGAATTAACTCGTATCTTATACTGCTACAAATTCCTCAGTGTTGAGTGTGATAGTGAGCTGTACATATGTACCAATAAAGAATTAAAAAAAACAAAAACAAGAATTGTGCTACCATACTAAACTGATGATGAAGCAATGTAGAGAAGAAACAAAAGAGCCAAGTATGAGTAAAAATTATTCCCACGTGCTTAAAACTGCTCTGTGGAGTCAAACCATGTCCACAGTTGTTGCAGACAAGCCCATTTTTGCATGCAGACGGAATGGCTCACCTCTCTCAGATGGAAATGTTGGTAAAGTTGCCAGTCTCACCCATGAGTGTTGACCTGTTCGCCTAATTATTGCTTCCTCTAAAGCTCATAGATTTGCTTTCAACCAACACCTCCAATTGCATATTGGCGAGGCCCATGCCAGCAAGTGTGACCTCACCCTGGTACCAACCTGTGTCAGGTTAAAAATCTGGTTGTGGGAGGTGAGACTTGGAGAAGATTGTCTGAGTAATTTTCTCTAAAGTTTTAGGGGATATCTTTAGCATGAATAAAAGTTTGTGTTATCCGTCCATAATCTTCTGTCCTCCTCCAGATTTATTTTGTCATAATGCCCTCAGTAGTTATGGAGGAGCAGTAACAAAGAAATGGCTTGCATCACCCCGTTTTTTGTGGAGCGGTGGCGAGATTTCTGTTGAATCCAGACATTCGTTGCCTCTATGTGGATCTTCGTGTGAGAAATGTCTTTTTGTGATGAATACAAGAAAAACTCTTGCTTTTCCTGAGGGGTTCTTTCCCTTCTTTTAATAATAAGAATCAGGTTACTGATATATGTTCCTTTTTTGTCTAGTGGGAAATTCAGATGTAAGAGCAAAACTAAAAGAGAGCTACAAAAGAACCTATAATCTGATTATTTGTATTTTATTCTGGCTTCACTTATTTTATGATATATAAATGTATAAGTTTATATGCATAGATACATAGAGTAGTGATTTTTACTATAATTCTTACAAGATTTTATTTATTCAACCCTTAAGCTGCTGCAAATGTTTTATAAATATGGAATATGCAAAAATATACAAATAGATGAATAAAAGGGGAAAAATAGTAAGTTGGGGTGAACTCTAGCCATTATCAATATTAATGATTATATTAGGATGTGAGGGAAGATATAAGAACCCCATGACAAAACCTATGAACATAACATCTTTGAAATCTGAGATAATTGGTTGGTAGAAGAGTTCACTATAATAATAAAATAAAAACATAAAATGTATTGTACATATGTATGTACATATTATCATACAATATAAAAATATGGAATAGGTAGACAAGAAGGTCATCTAATAGAATCCTTTCTGCTGGAGAGGATGAAATTAAAACAGATGGTGCATTTTTACTACCATGTTTCCGAAAAATCCAACTCTTCTCCCCTATTAAAAATCTCTACTATATCCAGCAAGGCCTAGATAGGCTCCCTGTCCTTCTGTAGACCTACTATGATTTTTTTTACAAACAGAAACATATCACATGATCATATGTTAGTGTAAATATCATTTTTATATGGACCACAAAAAGGATAATCTTTCTGACTCTTTTTACCTATGGCTCAGAAAAAATTTACTTCACAACTCATAATGTACACACATGCACACACACAAACACATGTGTGTGCATGGGCAGACATACAGAAAACCTAAAAGATTTTTCAAAACACTATTTATCCCACTTACATGTGATATTTTCTATGTTGTTTTGTTCGGTTTCATCTCCTAAAACATATTAATTACAAGCCACAAAATTTAATTTAGTATAAATAGCACTATTTTGAGGAAACAGGAAGTCCAAGCTTCCAAGGGGCAAATTTTTAATTTTCTAAAGGAAAACTATTCTTTTAATGATCAAAGGAGATTGTGATGGATGATCTATCATGCCTCTTCAGATGGCTGGTGTGCTATTACTGCTTCTTATCTCCTAAGTATTTGCTCAACAATCCAAAATATGTAGATTTATGATTCCTGAAACTCTCCCTCATGGGAAAATACATCCAGAGTTATACTCTCAGTAGGAATATATCAATCTACATATGAAAGACAAATTTCTAATGCCTGTAGTATTAGCATCTCTGGATTCTAAAAATGGGCTTGATTTATAATTCAGCTTCTCTATAGCTATAGTTATAAGAAAATATAAAAGTAAATATACATGACATATAATTCCTTGATTATAAAAATATATTATTACTGACTAGAGATGATCTTAATCTTATACTTCTACACAGAAAAAAAGTAAATATGTCATTCAGAAACAAAATGAAAAGAGCTCTTTTATTAATTGGGACTATGGCTAATAACCCAACTTGAAGAATTTAGAAAATATTGTTATTATCATTACTATTATTGCAGTGCTGAGCATTGAACCCAGGGCTTTCACAATGAGATGCATCTTGAGCCTTATGCATATATGTATCTCAGCATGCTGGAACTATAGGCCTGTGTCACCACAGCCAGCTACTGTTATTATTAATAAGTCTGCTCACACAGAATCAAAATTGTGAATGAAAACATTTCTATCTGCCAACATAATCCTAAGGATTATTCATTCCAGAAATACCTTGGCTGGGTCTCAGCATTCCTTAGGAGAAGGTCAAGAAAGTTATAGCCCATTCACCATATCAACTTTAAGATAATACTTCATTCTTACTGTGTATCTTCAGGGCCAGACTTCACTGGACAGATGGCCCTAACTTTCTTGAATAGTTCTACTCTAGTTGGACTCATATCACATTAAAGTCCCAGCTTACTAATTAATATTTAAGCAAATTAGAGCTTGGGGAGTTTCTGCCAGGTTTGTGACACTGTGCCCCAAACCTGCAATTTTAACCAATTATAGAAATTCTGGGCAGGAAGTCTTTTGAGAAGATGATCAGCTTCATTCCCTTCTTCTCATTCTCTGAGCTAAGAATTCTCTCTTCTATTTTAACTTGAAGAGGAGAAGGGATACGAGTGTGAACGATCACTGACTGTGTAACTGGAAACACATTAGGTTTACTACAAGTGTGACTGGACTTAATCCAATCACATTGGACTTAATTGCGGTAGATTGGACTAGGCTTGGAATCTGACACTCACTCCAGAGTCTGACTGTGGAAACTACTGTTTCTCTGTCACCTTTCCTTGTAGCGGCTCTGCACACTCATGAGGCTGGTTATTCATACTTCTTCTCAACTCCACGTTCAGTGATATTCAGTGAACCCTTGACTTATGAACTCACTTTATTCGCAAAGGCTGGTTGCAACTCGTGTTGGTCAACTGAAGGCTCATTGTCCTTAAACAGACATTGGCCCAGGACTTCTCAATGCACCCCGTACAGGAAAGGATGCTGTAATGTTCCTTCCGGAGCTGAGTCAGTGTTAAATCTGTATCTCAGACCATCAGGAACACAAATGGCCGACACTGGGGTCATAACTCAAGATTTTATTTGATGGTTAAACTAAAATTCCAGTTGTAACCCAAGTTGTTTGTATGTCAAGCCAGTCAGAGCTGAGGGGTCCACTATAGCTAGAAAAATAAAATAAAACTGTGCCGGGCATGGTGGCTCACACCCGTAATCCCAGCACTCAGGAGGCAGGGACAGGAGGATTGCTGAGTTCGAGGCTTGCCTAGGCTACATAGTGAGCTCAGAGCCAGCCTGAACTACAAAGCGAGACCCTGTCTCAAAAAAATAAAATAAAATAAAATAAAATAAAATAAAATAAAATAAAATAAAATAAAATAAAATAAAATAAAATAAAATAAAATAAAACTTCATGTGTCTATTATTGAGATTTAACCGTTACAAAGCAGCCAACCTTATTGTATCTGAATTCCTCACTTTTTTTCTCTCCAGCTAGATTATTTTAAAACAAACTCAAATATTGCATCATTTTATGTGTGAACTCATCAGCTTGTATTTCTCAGTGATAAGTCCATGTCTAAACATGCTAAGAATGCCAGTGCAATGGTTTTTTCTCGACAATTTTTGATAGCGCTCTCCTTTTTGGTCTTTTACCATTTATTTGTAGAAGAAATATAACCATTTGTCCTGTAGAATATCAAGACTTTTTTTACATCTTGTGATTTCCTGTTGTTTCCAAGAAATCAACGTGCCATGCTCCTCTTTCTTCAAAACTGATAGATTTGGTCAGGTACGTGTTTTACTTCTTTCCTGAGTGGCGAGTGCTTGCTGCGGTGACACATCAGAGAATGTGCAGTATCTCCTGTCTCCTCACTTACAATGAGTGGGGGCTGGCATTTCCGGCTCATCCATCTCTTATGAAGAGTCCACGTCAGCTTTTCATCAAGTGGTTTGGGCAGCAATTGATGATCAGTTCCTACGTTTGTTATTTCAACTGCAAAACAGTGACAGCTTAATTCTTTCATTACTTCTGCGATTATAAGCTGGGATTCCTCTATATAGTAGATCTTTTCTTGTCACTTATTTGATTAACCAGAATTCTAGTTTGTACAAGAAGGACAAAATATACTTCTTTCCTTGTATCTGCCGGTTTTCAGGGAGTTTATGCACTCACAGCCTTCAAAAGTGATCAGGAAAGACTTGTTTTGATTTTACTTTTTGGCATCGCTATATGTACTCATGAATTTGAATATATTTTATTGTGTTACAATACACTGTACTCATTAGGTTTTTTGACACTTTCCAATGATTTTCTGTGTCGTTTTGACATGGGCTCTATCGTTTTCATAGCTTTCTCACTCTGCAGTATATTGCAGGCTTTTATATGCTTCCTCACTCAGTCTTAGGAACAGACATTGTTCTGAGGAGCCTGTTGGGAAGTGGGTCCACCCACCATCTAAAGTAAAGCTGGCTCACTAGGGAGAGAGTCTGAGTACTCGTAGAACACAGATGAGATAAAAGCCATGGAGACCAGCACCTCAAATTTATTTCTTAGAGAAAAAGTTGCCAATTTAGTATAGTAGCTATGAATGAAGGGTTGCCTAGTATATTCTGAATCCACACTCTGTACACGAGAAAAAGATAGGGCAAATCCAGAGTATAAAGAACCTAAAGTCTAAATAATTTAGAGGAAAGTCCTCTTTTAGGCTATGAATGTGAAATTGCAAATACAAAATTAGACATGAAAGTGAATACTTTATCTAGGTTGAAGGGAAAATCCTAGTAAATCTTAAATGTAACAAGATAGAACAATAGCACAAAATTGACAAAAAATAACGTAGCTCCTACCTATGCTGACCCTTTGGTCACATTTTTGTACGATGATGACTTTGTATTACCACAGACATCAGAAAGATAACTCAGTCTCCCATTAGAGTGTGTGGTCGTGGTGAGAACTTCCTGCCTAGAGATCAGTTAGAGCTAAATCATCCAGTTCTATGTTTGGGGCTTGAAAGAATTTCCCACAGATAAACTTCTGGTTTGGCTGATTGCAATCATCATTTTTCCTCCACTGTATACTTTCAGGAGATACTGGAAAACACACACACATGCACACACACCTATCTCCACAGACTCTGGGTCCTACAGAGTGGGTCACCTGAGTGTGTGAGGATCTAGAAACCATTAGTTCCTTGTGATGGTGAGTAATGCCTTCGTTATTCGCAGAGGTGGTGTTAGACCCAAGAATAGCTCATTAAATTCTGGCCTCCTGTGCCCAACGTTATCTTCAGGATCATCTAACATGACAAAAGTGAGGTGAAGAGGAAGTTGGAAGTTGGAATAGAATAAAATAGTGGTGTTAATCATGCAGTTAAAATGTCTTATTTTACCAAATATTACAAAAATACTTGACCATGTGACAGCACTCTCAGCCCCTCCCCCAAGCTTCATAGGTTTCATGGTAATTCTTTGTCTTTTGTGAACCATCATCTCAGTGTTCAAACCTCCTACACTGAATGAAAATACATTAACTTTTCCTCTTGGACCTTCCTCATTTCCTCAGATACTTACAGTGTGACTCTATCTCTCTGACACCATTCTTTGCACCCCTACTTCGGTCATATACCAAAGCCAATGTAGTTAATTTCCACTCCTATCCCATGTTTTCCAAATCTCCCACATGAATGCAAAGGTGCCATAATTATGCACTGTCTTGAAAGCCATCCTGAAGTGTAAAAACGGGTAGTGATATCAGACATAGTTTTTCCTTCATTCCATTGGTAGAAGTTTTATAAATCTAGATTTATCAGAATACAGACTAAGAATATGGATGAAGAATGCAGAATATCTTTGTGAATGTATCTTGTTACTTTGGGCTACAATCTAAAAGCACCAGAAGTAAAAACATAAAGCAGCCATAGCAAATGATATTTAACCATTGTTCTGGGCAATCCTTACCACACTTACCAGCAAAAACACTTGCTTTAGTACCAATGGCTCTGTTGAGCTGGGGAGTGATCAGCAAGTGTTTTGGGAAAATTTCCAAAGCTATTATTAGATATAATACAGACTTTCCTACCTAGTTTTTAGCCACGAGATCTCTGACAGATGCTTCAGTGATTACAGTGGCAGTCATGCTTGGCATCCTGGCACAGCCAGCCTGCTCTGGGATCGGCAGTAGCAACTGGAATTTGGGCAGAGGAATTTTTATTTTTATTTTTCAGATACTTCAAAAGGACAAGTCCATTCCTAATGCCAGAAGTTCTAACTAAACCATAATTTTTCTTCACATATCCAAAATGGAGCTGGGGAAGGGGCCAGGGGAGAGAAGAGAGGGGAGGAGAAGGCAGGGGAGGGAAAAGAAACCAACAAACCTCACACCTATGACCAAGGATCTGCTTCCAGAATCTGCTTCCACGGACTTGTTAACACTGCTCTGAACTGCTTTGCAGTCTTAGTATAACTGTTTTGAGAAACTTCTCTTGATCCTGAACTTGGAGGAATACTAAAAGTTAAATCTTTGTCAGTAAAATAATCTGCACTTTTCCTTTCTTAAATAGTTCTAGACAGACATCACTTGGGGTGAGGATATTGCATAGTTTTCTTTTCCATATAGTTAGCAACATACATTTAAGTTTCTTAGGATTCCAAAGCAGTGCTGTATTAGCTTGATTACAAAATTGATAAGTCAACAACACTGGAAAATAACTTCTTGAATGGATCATATTAAAAATGTGAGAGTAGCCGGGCGTGGTGGCTCACGCCTGTCATCCCAGCACTCGGGAGGCAGAGACAGGAGGATTGCTGAGTTCGAGGCTTGCCTGGGCACCATAGTGAGCTCAGGGCCAGCCTGAACTACAAAGCGAGACCCTGTCTCAAAAAAAAATGTGTGAATAAAGTTTCCATTATACAAGAGGAATAATTTCTAGAGATTTACTGTACAATAACATACCTTTAGTTAACCAAACATTTTTACACATTTATTAAGAGAGTAGAACTGAAGTATTTTATCACAACACATCAAATTAAAATAGTTAAAAGACCTAGATATATCAAAATGATGAGAAGAAACAAAATAATTCACAGATATTGTTTTAAAAAGTATTCTGACTAACTATACAGAGATATAAATTCTATGGACACAAAGAATTACTGGAGCATTTGAACTTGACATTGTGTTGTTAGTGGTACTCTCAAAGTAGCAGATGTGAGAGCTGTAGGACTTTGAAAATAAGTAAATGGGTCAATATTGTAGCTTAGCAGGTTGTGCAATGTGAAAAGGGAAAGATAAGCAACAGAATAGGGGGTGAGAAGATGCGGTCATTGCTTCTAGGCCGTGACAGTGGCTATAGAAGACACATTAGAGCAAAACCTTGTACACATGCCTGGATGTGTATGTGCACGTGCTGCCATGGCCACCAAGATGGCCTACAAGCAACGATACTCCACTATCAATGAGCCAACCGTGTTCAGATGGCAGTTCCTGAATACTGAAGGAAGTGAACAGTCAAGTTAGAGCTGATGTGCCAATGCCGATCTCTTTGTGCCTTAGAGGCTACGGTCAAACCGAGGTAGACATGTCAAGAGCAACCAAGCCAACTTGGAAGGGGTCCTGCTGCTGATGAAATGGGCCACATTTTGAACATCAAAATGAATAAATGTCAGAAAACAGAAAATAATACTAAATTGAAAAAAATGGTCAGACAGCACAGTTTTAGTTAGGATGGAACTGTCAACATGATCACTGAGCCTGATCCCCAGGATTATAAAATAATCATAGTAATAATGAATTACATAATTGAAAATTGCTAAGGGAGTAGATAAAAAATGCTCTTGTCACAAAAACCTAATTATATGAGTAGATATATTAAATTAGATCAGTATTAATTTTATAATGTATAGGTATATCAAACCATAATGTGAACATTGTAAATGTATTCAATGTTTATCAATTAAACCTTAATAAAATTTGGGGGTAAATCAGATGAAAAACTAGAGGAAGAAGAGAAAATGCATAAACACATGGTGACTATGTCATTTTCAAGGGGAATGAGAAGAAAAAAGCAAGTAAATCAACTGGTAAATGTAAATGTAGTGACAGAAATAGAAAATTAGAATTTAACCACTATACAGTAACCAATTCAGGCGCTAATCACCAGAGGAACTTAAACCACTTAATGAAAATCTTGGAGAACAGGATATTTTTCACACAGTCTTTCAGTGCCACTCTGTCGATTACATTTGAATTGTAAGAGAAAATTGTTTCCTTACAATGGAGTCAGTTACTTGATCCCAAGGCATCACTGTGTAGATGGAATCAGAGGAAGGAAAACATTTCTTTACAGCGGAGGCTCACGCAGACACAACCTTCACCTCAGGATCAAGAGTTATGAACACAGCGGTCATCGTGTGTCCCTGGAGAAGGACACTGAGAGGACAGAACACTGGCTAAGAGACACCCTGCCAGTAATGCTTAATCTGAATCTAATCAGCTGGAAACAATGGAAGGACATTTGGGAAAACAACTCGTCTGGACTTTTAAATGCTATCAGTGCTATGTGATCCAGCAGCAGCAACACACACTAGAGAACTATTTAAAGGAGATTAAAGTATGGCAACTAAACAGAATGGATTGTTTGGATTAGGTCTTAGATTGGAAAAAGACGAAGTGAATTAAATGACCTTACTGGAAATAGGAGTAGACTGCGTAAATGACCTCACAGTACTTTACCAATACTCCTAAGTATTCTGCAGCTCCCAGGATATTCGTAGTGAAGCACCTGGGGTGAAAGGCCTTGATATCTGTAACAATTCTTGAATGGCTCATCAGGACAAGCTACAAAACACATATATGCTTATTAAAGAAATATACATGTAAACACATGTATGTGAAACATAAATCAATATGTTACCTTGGAGAGTAAGCCAGCTAATGCCTGAGTGTCAAGATTAGTATTTAATAAAGCGCAGTTACAGGAGAGGAGGTCATTTGCTCGTACAGCTTTGCAGCACTGTATGAGTTCAGACCGATCCAAACTAACCGATCAGAAATTACAGTGAGAGACATTTACATTCAGTTTGCAAAGGACGATCATCAACTGACTAGTGAGGAAGATGCATCGCTAGGGAGATGGCGGAACGACGGAGACAAATGTCTTCCCAGGGCAGCCTGTGGGGAGCAGTGGGACTGAGCGGGTGAACCTGGGGTCTGCGTGGTGCTACGTGTAACCGGTTACACGAGACAAAAAGTAGAACTAGGAAAACGTTTTAAATAACATATGTAATGCAGCAGATTAAGATTTTTTTAATTGAATTCTTTATTGGTACAATTTATATACATCTCAAAATCACATATAACATTGGGAAATTTGTACCAGTATATGCCACAAGTTAATTCTCATTTTTACCCATATCCCTACCCACTCCCCCCTCCTCCCCCCTTTATACATGCTCTTTTATTTTCTTTCTGTATCATATTT
>PVIC010056686.1:0-10876 GCA_004025085.1 Thryonomys swinderianus
ATGAGAGAAACATATGTATTCCTATTATTTACTATAAAACATATACAGCCTGTTAAACTATAACTATAGTGCATAATTAATTTTTGTAATAAATACTTAGCCCAAATATGATAGAAGGGACTTTTCCCAACAGGAAATTTTCAAAGGGAAATGTGGTGGAGGTGTGATTAATGAGGGCTAAAGAAAAGATGTGATGGTAATTTTTAAAAAAGGGAAAAAGACTTATGTATTTAGGAGTGGGGGGGTTGGGAGGCGGGTAGGAGAAGAGAAAAACATGAGAATTAAATTGTATCATATACCGGTACAAATTCTCAATATTGAGTGTGATCATGATGTGTATATACAATATAACAATAAAAGTAAAATTAAAAGAAAAAAAAACAACATTGCTGGGCATGGTGGCTGTTGCCTGTAATCCCAGCACTTGGGAGGCAGAAGCAGGAGGATTGCTGAGTTGGAAGCTTGCCTGGGCTACATAGTGAGCTCCTGCCTCAATCAATCAATCAATCAATCAATCAGTAAATGTCACCATCTTGTCCCCAAAATATGTGCTCAATTTTGCTGACAAAAATAAATTTTTCAAAGGTGCTTATCATTATAATCACTTACTTCAGCCATTTGGGTAGCTGCATTAATCTCTGTAG
This sequence comes from Thryonomys swinderianus, assembly GCA_004025085.1. Taxonomy (NCBI): domain Eukaryota; kingdom Metazoa; phylum Chordata; class Mammalia; order Rodentia; family Thryonomyidae; genus Thryonomys; species Thryonomys swinderianus. The sequence continues at coordinate 645 of PVIC010056686.1, forward strand.
CTTGTTTTAAAAGACAGGCCACATTTAGTGGCCATGCTAGTAATTTTTCAAACATGTGAAGGGCAGCACGGTGAAGCTCCAATAGATTGAATTGGGCACTCGTATCCCATTTATAAAGATTCCTAATGTATTCTTTATTACAATTCCGGTCACTCATTGAGTTCCATTATAACTTATATTGATTCTATTTTCAGCAGGAGTATGGGGATGAGACAGAGAAGTAATTAAGTAGTTTTTCAAAGGAGAACCACTGTCATATAAAATCATTATAGGAGAATAAAATCCCTACCATTTTCTACCATATCTAAACTAATTTGTAATTAGTCAGTTTTATGAAATAAAATTTGGAGACATAACTAATATAGAATGACTTATTTTAGGGATAGCTGCATATAGTCATGATTTGCTGTAAATTTTGTCTTGAATACCAGTTATGATCTAGGAATAACTGCAGCTAAATGCCATGTGCATAAAAATGTGCATTTTAAAAATGAAAGTCTTGTACAAATACTGTCTATACCTTGGGCATATTCTGAAGTTAAGGCAATGCTTAGTGGAAAATTAATGTAGATTTAAAAACATTTAAATAAGGTCAATTTGGAGCACTGATTAGCTCTGCTGAAGAGAAATGTAAAGTGGACAATGTGCTTTTTAAATAAAATATTTAAATATGATTAAATATCTGCTTTGGCTGTGTCATTTTAATTTAGGTAATTAATGTGCCAAGGACATGGTGATGAATAAATGTATAAACAGGAGTAGTAAAAGTTTACAAGTTCTTTAAAAAGCGTGCAGATACAGAAGCTAAAAGCTACTCTTCCCCTGCAATAGGATAAGAAAGGACATACTTGACACAGAAGAAACCCTTCCTAGAGCCAGTTACATGTGTCCTTTTAGAAAATTAAGTACAGTTGGCTTTCTCTAAGTTATCACTGTTAACATCTCCATTTTTAAAAAGGATTTTGGCAGTAATTTGCAGGACAGAAAATATATTTTCCTTTTCTTTTCTTTCTTTTATTTTTTTAAGAGGAGAGTGAGACTCCTTACCAAAGTAACACTGACAACACCTGCATTTTCGGCTAAGCCACTTCTGCTTTAATCCCAGCAATATTAGAACCGAGGGAATATGTTAGACCATTGCTTCAGTGATTGTCACATGATATGCTGTTGGTGGGCCACTGTAGACAAGATGGGTATGTAGAAACAACTAGAACAAATAAATTTCATGTTCCATCATCCTAAATGTACTAAACTAAAGTAACTAAAGCCGTTATCCTATTTGTGGACATCTGTACATGATAATGAAGACTCGTGTTGGTGGAAAGAAGTTTAAATTTTGTTTTTATTATCTTATTAAAGAAATGTTTTCTTCGGGTGGAAAGAAGTTACACAAGATCCATTTAGTTATTAAAAAACAGGATCATGAACAGGACTTTATCTTTGAACATAAGGATGATTAGCAAGGTTCAGAATATCTGTGTTACTCTCCTTGGTGCTGATAATTTTTCCAAGATTGCTCTAACTCCTACACAGACATTTCCTTCTAAATTCTTCAATTGCTCACAATTTTCCTCATTTGTCTGTTACGTTTTCTTTTGTGACTAATTTTATCTAACATGCTGTGAAACAGAATGAACTCTGATTGGTAAGACACTACATGTTATTAATAAATTTGTCACATTTTCAGTATTTACTATTACAAAGGACTCATGTTTGCTCTGAGTCTGTCACAACTAGATGCACATTCACTCATATTTTATTCTGCCATAACTCACCCATGCTTCTTCTAATTTATGCAAATAGTGTAATATTCTAAAGAAGAAATTAATGCATTAAATGTTGGAATATATGAGAATTTTCTGCACATTTGTTGCAGAGACATCTCTGAAAATGGCTTAAAATTTCACTAAAGGGAAATAACACTGTTCCAAAATCCTACCTTAGTCTGGAAATTTCAAAATAGAATCATGTTAACTTTAAATCTCTCTTTTCAATATGGCTTCATATTAACCAAACTCAAAATAAAGTAAATTTCCTGGCTGTTACAAAATTTAGTATTTATACAAAGCTTATATTTTTTACATTCTGGTTTGTAGGAGAAGCTCAGTTACAGCCAGGTTGCTGTTTTATTAACTTCAATAAGATAAACAAAATCACTTTGAAGGCACAATTCTACTTGTCTACGGCTTCAAATTAGACATTACAGATAAAAACCTGTAATCTATGTTCATTTCTTCTATGCATCTTATAATGTTGGGAAATTTCCTCTCAATGTTGATAATGACAGCCAAAAAAATGTGTCATAGTAGAAATTATATTGTATTCACCTGTTTAGTAAAAGGCTTTAACAGGATATAAATCATAGAACATACTGAGTATATATCACTGAATGAGTTAATGAAACAGACATTAGTTTGAAGTATAGGACAGTACACAGTCCCAGGTGTGGTGGCTCATGCCAGTAATCACAGCACGCAGGAGGCAGAGGCAGAAGGATTGCTGAATTTGAGTCTTGCCTGAGCTATATAGTGAGTTCAGAGCCAACCTGAACTACAAAGCGAGACCCTGTCTCAAAAAAATAAATAAATAAAAATAAGATAAAGACGTATAGAACAGTAAAAAGTAAAGAGCAGATCAATTTGGGTGAGAGTGGAAGGAGAAGATACTTAAAATTTTTGCTTATTTATACAGACAAAAACTAAAATGCTTATGCATAATAATGTGAAAATGAACATGTTTATGCATTCCATGACAAAAATGATGTTTATACACGATGATATAATTTCATGAAATTCTTTTTTTTTTTTTTTTCTTTTTGAGACAGGGTCTCACTTTGTAGTTCAGGCTGGCCCTGAGCTCACTATGGTGCCCAGGCAAGCCGCCGCGAACTCAGCAATCCTCCTGTCTCTGCCTCCCAAGTGCTGGGATTACAGGCGTGAGCCACCACGTCCGGCATTGTGGTATGCGGTGTTGATTGTTGGTGTTGATTGTTAGTGGGCGTGTCTCCACGCCCAGCATTATATGTGGTTACCGGGGATCGAACTCAGGACCTTGCGCTTGCGAGGCAGGCGCCGGAACCACTGAGCTAACCCTCTGCCCCATGAAATTCTTAAATATGAGAGAAATTTTGTGTGTGTGTGCAATCACATTCATTCCATATCCTTAGATAAAATCCACGTCTACTTTTTTGTTGGGTATTTCTGCTAATTAACTGCATTGTGCAGATCTATTGTCTCCATTTACAGATCTATTGTCTCCACTTAGAGTACCAAAGGTTCGGTTACGTTAGTTTAGTCTATGAGGAACACCAGCAGGTGACTGGAGGAAGGGCTAAAAGTGAGGTCACTGGGTTTATTCCCAAGCTCCTTCCCTAGGAAATTGCCAAAGACTGGTCATGTCTGATGACAAAAAGTCTCAGTTCCTCTGCACTCACTTCTATTACAGGTTCTGGTGAAGGAACCAGAGAAACTTCATTTTATAATTTTACCTCCTCAACCTCCTTCTTGTGTTTAAACTGTTAATAGACTCTGCGAAGTTAACTAAGTAACAAACAGTTTGTAAAATGTCCTTGGAGCAGTGTGCTGTGTCATGTTCCCAGAAGAGCCACAAGGCATTTCAGACCATTAGGCGATTGCCTTCTGGTAAAATAACCATATAAGGTAAAAACAATATGCCACCGATGGACACTGATGAATATGCTAGTTCAAATTGTTAGCCAATTGCTGTAAAGATTAAGATATCCTTTCCGAAAGACAGATGTACACCCTTGTTCATAGCAGCTCAGTTCGTGATAGCTCAATCTTGGAAACAACCCAAATGCCCATCAACTGGAGAGAGGATAAAGAAGATGTGGGTTTTTTTTTAATAAAATGGAGTATTACTCTGCCATAAAGAATGACAAGATTGATCCATTTAGGTGCAAAAGGGACAACTGGAGGATATACTAATAAGTGAAATCAATAGATCACAGATAGGCAAATTCTGGATCTTCTCTTTGACATGAACACCTGTAGATGCAAATGAGCTCTAGAAAGTATGACAGCTTTTGTAGAGTGGAAAATTTCTAAAGGAAACTTGGTGTGGGATTGTGATGAGGGGAAAGAATAAATATGATACAGAAAGAAAATAAAAGAGTATGTATAAAGGGGTGGGGAGGTGTGGGTGGGTAGGGATATGGGTAAAAATGAGAATTTACTTATGTTATATACTGGTACAAATTCCCCATGTTATACGTGATTGTGAGATGTATATAAATTGTACCAATAAAGAATTCAATTTTTTAAAAAAAAGATATCCTTCCCGTATGAAACCCAAGTTCCTTTAAAAAGCGCCTTTAACTGCTCTTCGGGGTTTCCAATCTAGTATAGGTAGACCCACTGCATGCTGTGCTAATAAAGTGCTCTTGCTTTTTGCATACTCATCTGGTGGTCTTCTTGGGGAAGCACGATTCAGGCACAACACTGGAAAATACACTAATATTTACTGTCAGCGACGTCTTCTCTCAGCTTCAGGTTACTCCTTCATCCCTTGTGCGCCACGATCTTCAGATATATTTGCAAATAGTCTGTTTTAAAATGCTCTTTAAAGAAGCAGTTTTCATGTAACATAATAAGCTTTCTCCTAGGATTCCAATCCATTAAGATTTCAAAGAAATAATCATGTAAAAAGTCTTGCATGCAAGATAATGATCATCATCTACTCATTTCCTATAAATAATCATATAAAAAGTCTTGCATGCAAGATAATGATCATCATCTACTCATTTCCTACAAATAATCATATAAAAAGTCTTGCATGCAAGATAATGATCATCATCTACTCATTTCCTTCCAAGATATTCTACAGTGGCTAGGAAGAAATTGAGATTCCAAATCTTGTACAAAAGCTGTCGGTTGATTGTATTTTTTTACTAACCATAAACTTTTGTATATTCAGCAGTAGTGCAGTTATATTTACTCTTGTTAAATGCATGAACATTAAATATAATCCCAAATGAATCCAATTTATTTCATATGATTATGTGTTAATTTTTTTCAATTATACTTCATTTGATGCCATATTAAATGGAACCAAAGCAGAGTACTTTTTTTTTTTCTGAGAAAGCATTGAATTTATCTACTTTCTCCAAGGCAAACTAATATAACCTTGAAGATTCGATTGTATTTTGTGTGAGTTTTACAAAACAGGACTGCTATTGTCACAGATTCTGCAATGTGTTAGAAAAGTTTTTTTGTTTTTTGTTTGGGCCACAATTGACATCTTGGGAGTGAATAACGCTTAAAATGCTGAAATTGTTGATCTTCAATTCTCAGCATCAGAGTTTCATCTATAATAGAGCAACCTCATTGTTTTCTCCTCAATGAAAAACGGAAAAAGAAAATATATGTAGTGTAGTATAAATGGAGCAAAAACAAATGGAAATTTTCAAAATGATAAATAATTAGAATACAAAGGAAGAAAATTTTCAAAAGTTTAAATAATTAGGATACAAAGTGTACAGAAAGTAATTACTTTGAAATAACAGTTCCTTTACTTCTTTAAGTAAAGAATAAAAAAGATACCATGAAACTGATCCTTTCTCAATCCCATATCAGCAATGAACACAAAAGACACATATTTGAATTCTTATACTTCCGTGCCTTGTAGTCCATAGTATGGAATGATTTTTCTAGTAGAATGTAAGCAAAGTACTAATTTTCAAACAGGAAGAGAAAATTACTAACACTTAAGAAGACAAACCAAAATTTTAATGTATTTAAATCTGTTATGTGAAATTTAATAACCCATGACCACGGAAACCAAAACAAGTACAGTTACATGAAAACATAGGACAGATGTTGACGAGTAGCCTCTTGAGAAATAGAGATCTTTCTTCTACATAGCTTACTTCCTGACCTCTTCTAATTGTTTGGTTATGGTGTAGGTGGGACTGTCATAGGCCAATGAGGTTGAAGGACATTATAGCTGTGTCATGATAATGAGGGGACTGCTGACCTTGAGAAAGTAATCTGCTTGCTCACTCTCCCTCTATCCACACCACTTTATGCTTTTGCCCTCAACTAACGTCTGATCTCAGGAGCTATTAACCTGATATGAAAGGGACTGAAACACAGTACCCAAACCAGTTACTTCTAGAAAATGATGACAAATTTTCTTTATTTTCTTTCTGTCACCACCACCCAAACATCCCAGGATGCAGTTGTAGAATTTGTACCAGAAAGATCTATATTGAACCTTAAACCCAAGTAACCTACCCTTGATCAGTACAGTGGAGCTCTCCATGAAACTCAAGTTATCTCAGAAAGGATTACTTCTGATGTTCAAGATCAGTCTCAATAAAAAAAGAGGGTTATTTCACCCTGTTATAATAAGGTCCTTATAGAAATTCAGGACTTTTGATTGTGACTGCTTCTCATATTTATGTATGATTTGAATATTCCTGTGTCACTGTACAACATTAAATAATATCATTTTGCTTTTTATAAGACTCATGGAATCTTCTCCTTCATGAGATGAACCAGCGTGGAAGGGAAGAAAAAACAACGTCATACTAATGCTCTAAAAGTGTAGTGATTTGTGCTTGCTTCAGCAGCACATATGCTAAAGGCTTAGTGACAAGTATGGTCAGAACAGGGACAGATGTCCTGTAGTTTCAATTGAGCAAGAAGTTTGCTAGATATATGTATATATTTAGTGAGATATATTAGCGAGATTATATGTGAGAAGGAGCTTGAAATCATGGCAAACTCCACTCATTTTTATGTCACAATAGGATTATTAATATGATGTGCATATTCTCTAGTTGAACATGGCATGAGTCCATCAATAGGCCACTTTTTCCTTCTGTACATGACAAGGCAAAGAGCTCATGAACTCTCAAGTTCAAAAGGAAAAAAATAGTAAACTTTTATATATTTCCCATGCTTTACTGAACAACAACAACAAAAAACTTTCTAGGGAGAATGAATTTTGTCTGTAATTTTATCCATTATATTTTCCATTTCACAGCATGAAGCAAATATAAAAAATGTTTAGGCTTTCCTCCTGCTGAACTAATTTCTTTATCTATTGCCCTTTTGCTTAGAAAAGATTAATAATCATGTTTTCAAAGTGATGCTGCCCACTGTGAAACTTGTTCACCTGCCAATTCTTAAAAAAAGGTGTGCCTCAGAAAAGCTTTTGCCTGGATTACAGCTCATTCAGAAAATAGTGTTGTGTGACTACACTTCTTTCCTGTGGAAAAAGAAATGAACTAGGTGAAAATGATTGTGTTTTATGCACACTTAAATGCATTAACAATACAAGTAAAGCCTGCCAAAATTTAAAATGCAATTGCATATGAAGTGCATTCAATGTGAAAACTTCTCAGATTGACTTTATTCTAAACAATATAGAAAAGCAACTGAATAATGAATTTCAGCCTCAAAATCAGGTATGTCAGAAAAACCTTCAAGGAATCACATTCACTAAGACAAATAACATTTTAGATAGACATCAGTTGTTACTATAAACATCTATTTATTAATCTAGAGTCAGAACTGCAAATATATAGATTTTATTTTTCTGAAAAAAATAGATATAAGCAAAGAATTGTGTAGGTATTGTACATTTAAAAATAATGATTTTTGTTCAAAGAAATGAATTTTTTTTGTTCAACATGGTATAAGGAAGCAAAGTTTTCCTTGCCTGAGAATTGACATATTCAAAATTAAATGAAACAAGGTAGAAATAACTTTTAATTCTTTTAGAATTAATTAATTTTACTCACAGGAATAAGAAATCAGAAATACGGTGAGTTTTGTATGAGAATAAGCAATCAAAATGGCAAAGCCAGAACCCCATGTGGGGGTCCAGCTTTGATTGCAAAGAGAGCTGGAGGCCCTCAAGAAAAACTGAGAAGAAAATGTGCTGATTGTTCAACACCTTCAGCACTGGGCCTATTAAATGCTATGTTTTAACGTGTGACTATTTTAGGTTTTTGATTTTCCTTCCACTACCGAGATACACTTCCCCTCAGTTCCTTAAAATTATTTTTTCTGTTTATTCAGATTTTAAAATTTTATCAATATTAAAAAGAATATTCTTAGCTTTTAAAATTATTTTTAAAAATTATTTATCTGAAATTATTATTTAAAATTATTTATCTGAAATTATTTTACTTGTCTATGTGATTATTACTTTCCTTCTGGTATTACAATGTAACCTTTGCAAAGTGGAGACTGGGTCTCTCTTTTCACTAGTGTATCCCAAGTACCTAGGGCAGAGCTTTGCATTTTCTATTGGCTGCTTTTCAGATATGAATATGCTAATGACTTCAGAATGTGATTTCACTTGAATCCTTTCTAATGTCCAGATCCACATATCTTACATTTTATTGAATATTCTACTTGAGAATCTTACATATATATAAAATTGAAATATATTTGTCTATCAGATTGTAATAATTATTCTATAAAATTTGATAATTTGACATAAATGCACACTGTCAAATGATCACCTCAAATTATATTGTTTTAAAGTCATTATATCCAAAACAAATTTATCACATCTCACATTGAATTCCACATTCAACTCTTCATCTCAAAACATTTCTTTTTCCTATGTTCCCTTTGCTTCCAACATCAATTCAGCCACTTAGTCCAGAAACCAGAAGTTATCCTAAACTCACTTTACAGGTTTCTTCTACAGTTGGTGGGTTGATAAGTTATTTTCATTTAGTTACCTAAATATCTCTCAAAAATCTCACATATTCATTAGGCACACCATAACAAGAATAGATAACCTATCACCTAAGTTCTTGTTTCATAAATAAGCTATCTTCATTTTTCCTTCTTTCTCCCCATTACTCACCATTACAGAATAATCTTACATTAATTCCTCTCCCTTCATCTCTATACCAGACTTCACATGGGAAAGGATCCTGATTCTCCTTTTTCTACCCACTACTCTTCTCCTGAAACTCTTGTACACTTCATTCCAGAGGAATAATAAAATGCACTGTTTGCATTTCTCTCTTCATGACTCTCTTCCCCCCAGAGATGAATGATTTTTAACTGTGATAGCAGAAGGAAGAAAAACAGCTTTAAAATATCTTTAATGTTATCTTCAAGATTTTCCTGTCAAAGTTACCTGCATCGTTTAAGCCACACCTAAGAAATATGCTTAATCTAAACTCTGACATGACAAATAAATAAATAAAAAATAAATAATAAATAAGTACCTTCTTTACTGATAATTTTGAACATTCAAATCCTCTTCTCTCTACTCAGATACTTCAGGAGAAAAAAAGTTTTCCCTATCATTATGCTATGCTTACGTTATGGATGCTGCAGAATCTCAGCTTTGACCTGGGCTAGTAGTACACATTTCAGTGGTTGGCTTGAATACTTTGCCTGGTAGTACTGAAAGAAGAAAGACCCAAGTGGCTTTGCTCCTGTCTGATACTGAAATCTCTGAAATTAACACAAGTGCACATTCATTATGCGTGTGACTCACACTTGGGTGTGTATCTGCCATATTTGAATGATTTCCTTGAAACTATTAACCTACCACAGCAGTTCAGTACCTACTACAAAAACCTTGGCATAAGGAGATCAAAACTGCAGACCAAAAGTAAAAACGTCTACCTGGAAAAGAAAATCAAGTTGAACAAGTTACATAAAGAATAAACTTGTTGAAGGAAATATAAAAACAAAAAATAAATAAATTAATTAAATCATTTGGAAATTAATTTACAGAATCAAACCTATCATTATACAATAACAGAAGGATTTAGGAATATACAATGTACAATTACAAAAATTTTTTCATTAAAAACAAAATGTTGTTGTATAAGCTTGAAATATACATCAGGAAAATGTTCAGTAAGTAAACTGTGAGTGCGGATAATTTAAAATTTCTCAGTGACAAGAATATTACAAATAAAAAAGGATGAATAAATAACAAAAATTACATTGATCTCAAGCTGTACTCTAATAATAAATGTCAGGAAACTGTAAAAAATTGTCTACAGATATGTGAGACAAAATTGTGATTGAAAAACTTTGTGTTCTGTCAAGTTATCATTTTAGTGTATGGAAACTAGAAAAATATTATTATAAATGTAAAGGCTGAAAAATATACTACTCTTAAACATTTCCTGGAGTAGGGGACTTGAAAAAAAGCCCCTGCTCACAATTCAAAGAATAGGCATCGCCTTGTAGCACAGATTGTGAGTTATCAGCCCTCAGAAA
>PVIC010056687.1:0-10855 GCA_004025085.1 Thryonomys swinderianus
GGGCCTCCCTGTGTGCCAGGCCCTGTGCCGAGGAGCGCATGCGTGGGGTGTGTTACACTCGCAACAACACCCTCAAGGTTGTGTATGCATCCCCCCGGGGTGCTCCACATGTTATAGGTGGAGTCAGCTTGTCCAGAGTCAGGTATGGAGAGAGTGGCAGGTGTCGGGCCTCACCCCAGGCTCGTCCTGGTGACACCGGTGCCACTCTGGGTCTGCAGAGCTACACAGGCCCAGTTGTCCTTACACACAAGGGCCAAGCATTCTAGGCTTCGGAACAAATTCATCCACCTGGCTAAGGGACTCCCAGCATCGTTCGGACATAACTGGCAACTTTCCTGCCCCATATTTAAGTACATCACACAGTAAGCTGAAATTAGGAATATTTTCTCCCAATTTTCTGTTTGGACTTGGTAAAGGTTTCTCTCAAAGTTTCTATATTAGATCACATAATGAGGAGTTCACTCTGCTTTTCACTAGGTTTTCTTTCCTGGTGACACTTTACCCAGCAGGAAGATTTTCTTCAATTGTTTCATCTCTACTGATTTTCTTGGTGGTTTATCCATTGAATCATTTCCTACTATGTGCCAAAAGAAGGGACAGTGTGATTTTTGCTTTAGTTTTACATTGAGTTTCATTGGAAGAGAGCAGGATTTAATAACATTTATGCTGTCAACAGCCACTTTAAAATCCTCACTTACAATCCTACCTGTAGAGAACTGTAAGCCTTAAGCAAAATACATGGTGGATGGAAGGTGCTTGCTGAGCATGAAAATGCCTGGAGTGGGAAGGGAGTGGGAGGCGGAAGCTGCCCGATGGGTTTAGACACTTGGCCTGCAGACTTAGCCATTTTTCACCTGTATACAATTATAGGCTTCATCTGTCCTTCCATGGATGCATTTAATCACTTATTTATTCAACAGGCATTTATTGAATATCTTAAGATACATAGCACTGAAGAGAAAATTTAAGATAAATAAAGTTCTGCCTTTAAGTTGAATTTGATGCAGCAAAAGATTAGAGAGATACCTCAAAAACGTTATTTCCAGTTTTCCTTCTTATATTTTTCCCTTTCCCTCTCCCCCCTCCAGGCGCTCAAACTCAGGGCCTTGTGCTTGCCAGACAGGTGCTGCGACGCTGAGCTACATCCCAGGGCCGCCCCTCCCCCCTGAACCTTGGCTTGCTGCGTCTCATTACCTGCCATACATTGTGGGCCTCATTTACACTCAGTTTCTCACACTACAAAGACAATTCGGAGTTTACACATGTGGTTTCCCCTTTATTTCTCTTAGGGGTGTGGTCTCAGTGTGCATCCATTTAGCTATAAATGTAAATAGGCAAGGAGGGCAGGGGAGTGGGAAAAAAGCAAAAACTAAGACATCATGTAGGGTGCAAATTCCCAACGATGAATGTGATCGTCTGTATACCTAAACCGTAGCCATAAAGTTAATTTAAAAAGATGAGAGGGTATCTCTAATATAAGGTGACGTGTGCTAACGGGGAGGTAGAAGTAAAATGTTAGGCCAGTGAAAGGGTGAGGGAAACTTCTCCTCCAACCCAGTGGCCAACAGCTCCAGGTAAGGGGAGGACCTGCGTGTACGGGATGCGCAGGATCGGGAACAATCTTCTCCCTCGTGAGAGGCAGCGCGACTGGAGGAGCCACCGGAACTTCAGGGCATGTGGTTCGTTGTGCTGCAGGTTGGTACACGCAGAACAACAAAGTACGTGGAGGGGAATTACTTTGTCCCCTTTCTGCTCTGTGTTCTTTCTTCACAGGAGCCTAGAAGGCTCCAGACTGCACTCCCCATCCTTCTGCCAGCCAGCTTCCTCCTATGCTCTGTCAAGAAGCCTGAAAGGCAGGTAGAACAGGGAGGGCATCGTACTTCCTGCACAGGCAGGTCCAGAATCGGAAGGGGGAGGGTCTGGGGTTTCATTCTGCTGCGGAGAAGAAACAGCAGCAACTCAAGTCTGGCCCCTCCCTGCCCCCCTCTATTCAAAAGGGGGAGTTTTTAAAAAAGTTTTACTTTTGAATCTCTTTTATTGTATGTCAACTTTATAGAAACAAATTGCATTTATTTAAGCGCATGATTTGACGAGCTTTGTCAGGTATGACAAATGTTATTTCTACAACCACCACTAGACCCTAATCTCTAAGAAATTCAACATTCCTGCCTATTTTTTGCTGGCTCCTCCCTTTCTCCCAAATCAGATTTCTTTTTTATAAGGGCTTCTCATGTTTTTCCAACTGTACCATAATTTCTACTTGGGGCTGGATGCTTCTTCGTTGGGGAGGGTGTCCTGTGAGCTATAGTAAATTTTGTAGCATTCTTGGTCTCTACCCACTGAGTCAATAGTTTGTTTTCTTCCCAAGGGTGACAATCAAAAATATCTTTAGACACTGCCAGATATCCTCAAGGCGGACCCCTCCCCTGCAGAGCCACGGTTCTTGATGAAGATATTTTCTAGAATTTTGTATATTATAATACATGACAGGATCGATTACTCATCTTTTTAAGGCTGAATAATGTCCCACCAGATATACTACATTTTCTTCACCCATTCATTGACCAATGGACATTTATGTTGCTTCTACCTCTTGGTTACTGTGAACAATGAATGTGGGTAGGCGTATAGTATTTCTTTGAGATTCGGATTTCAATTATTTTGCATGTATACCCAGAAGTGGGAGTCTATGAAAGGAATTTTTTTTTTTTTTTTTTTGAGACAGGATCTTGCTTTGTAGTTAAGGCCCACCCTGACCTCACTATATAGCTCCGGCAAGCCTCAAACTCAGCAATCCTCCTGCTTATGCCTCTTGAGCACTAGGACTATAGGCTTGAGCCACCAAGCCTGGCATTTGTGGTATGTGGTATGGATTGCTGGTGGGCATGAGCCACCACGCCAGGTATTGTTGTATGTGGTTCTGGGGTGGGAGTCGAAACAGGGACCTTTCACTTGCTAGGCAGGTACTGGAACCACTGAGCTAAATCACTGGCCCTATGGAAGGAATTCTATTTAATTTTCTAATTTATTTTTTTGAAGAGTATCCTTTTTTCCATAGTGGCCATGTTGTTTTACATTCCCACAAATTGAGGTCAAGAGTTCCAACTTCTGTGTGCTGTAATACTACTTTCTGAGTTTTTCTTTTAAATAGGGTCATCCTAATGATGAGAAAGACAGTACCACATTGTGCTTTTGATTTGTATTCCCCTGATAATTATTAGTGTTGAACATCTTTTCACATGCATGTTGCAAATCTGTGTATCTTCTTTGGGGCATTATCTGTCCCACTTGGTCATGGCGTAGAATGTTTTAAGTACTGTTGAATCTGATGTAATTTTTTGGTCAATAATTTTTGCATGAGTTTTGGGAGATTGCTCTGTAGTGTTCCTTTGTAGAATCTTGGTCTGGTGTTGGTATAGTGGCAATGCTGGTCTCATAAAATGAGTTTGGAAGTAGGCTTTCCTCTAAACATTCTGGAAACTCCAAAAATAACATATATGAATATGAATAATTCTTTAAATGTTGGTAAAATTGTCCAGGAAAACTACGTCATCCTAGGATTTTTATTATCATGAGGGTTCTGATTATTCAATCTCCTTGATCATGCAGATATGTGCAGGTTTTCTATTTCTTTGTGATTCACTCTTGATAAATTTTATGTCCCTGAATTTATGCATTTCTTTTATGTTATATAATTCACCAGTATGTAATTGTTCATTGTTGTCTCTTAGGATACTTTTTATTTATGTGACATCAGTTATAGTATCTCCCCTTTGATTTCTAACTACCTGAATTTTTTAGTCTAGCTAAAGATTATCAATTTATATTTTGAAAAAGATTATAGCTTTTAAAAACTCTTATTGACATTTTCTGTTCTATATTTATTTCTGCCCTAGTATTTATTATTTCCACCCTTCTTTTAAGTTTGAGTTTAGTGTATTCTCCTTTAGTTCCTTGAGACACAAAGTTAGGTAGTTGCTTGAGAACTTTCTTTTTAATATACATGATTCCTGCTGTAAACTTCTCTTTTGCTGTATTCTGTGTTGGTATGTTTTCTTTGTGTTTTCATCTGTCTCAAGTCGTTGTCTAACTTTCCTTGTGATTTCTTCATTGCTCTCTTAGTTGTTGCTATAGTTTATATCTGCCACATCCCCTGAAAGAACAGGTGTTGAAGGCTTTGTGCCCAGTGTGGTGCTATTGGGAGGGAGGAGGTGCCTGATGAGCTCTAGTCAGGGAGGTGATCTGGAAGAGCACTATGGGACAGCGCCTCTCCTTTCCTGCCCTCTGTGCTTCCTGTGAGCCATGAGGTGAATGTCTTTGGTCCATGCTCCTGCCGTGATATCCTGCCGTACTACATGCTCACAAACAACAAGGCAAATGAACATGGAACCGTGAGACAAAACTGAACGTTCCTCTTTGTAAGTTGATCATCTCAGATGTTTTGCTGTAGTAAAGGAAAGCCAACAGCTGTACACTGCTTCATTTCCACGTAGGGGAAACTTTTCACTTTTATTTTGACCACTGATTTCCAGATTCACCCAACTGGGATCAGAAAAGCTACCTGGCATTAATGAATTTTTGCTTCTCATTTAAAACTTGTTTTGTGACCTAGTATGTGATCTCCCCGGAGAATGCGGCCTGTGCAATTACAAGAATGTGTACTCTGCTACTTCTGAGTGCAGTGTTCTGAGAACGTCTGCTAGGCACAGCGGGCCAACACCACAGTTCAGATCTACTCACTGTTTACTGATCTTGTGTTTCTTAAAATCTGCCTTTGAGAGTAGAGTACTGAAATCTGTGATTAGTATTGCATTACTCCAGTTCTCCATTCGATTCTGTTTGTTTCACAGATATGTGTGTGCTCATATTAGGTGAAAATGTTTTTGTAATTATTATAACTTCCCAGAGAACTGAGCCTTTTATAATTATAAAATGACTTCTCGGGTCTCATGTGGCTGTTTTTAACTGAAAGGTCTATTTTGTCTGGTTCCTTTCTCATTGTCTTTTGTGTATCATTACAAGGTATTTGTAGTAATTATAGAGTTTACATAAAATATGCCTACAACCATATGTTTTAAGTTGATAACTTCAGTCACAAAGATTCTTACCTTTTACATCTTCCCCATACTAAGTTGTTGTTACAAATTATAACCTTTAATATTGTGTATCTATTAATGTAATTTTATCACTTTGGCCTTTTTTAAGATTTTGTACTATAATTAAAAGGGATTTATATACAACTATACAGTATTATGATATTGTTTATACATTTTTACCTAACAGTTTTATATTTTCACATTGTTGTTGTCTAATGATCTTTTTTCAATTTTGAAGGATTTTTCTGAGCATTTCTTGGAATGCAGGTCTTGTGGTTGTGAATATCTCAGCTTTTTTTAAATTCGGGAAAGCGCTTTTATTCTGAAGGACAGATTTGCAAGTGTAGAATGCTGTGTTGACAATGTTGTCTTTAATTTGAATACATCATCCCATCTTAAGGTTTCTGCTGAGAATCTGCTGATAATCATATGATAGTTTCTACGTATGTGATGTCTCTTTTCTATTGCTGCTTTTAATATTCTTTCTCTGACTTTTGAGAGTTTGATTATAATATATGTTGGTGGGTCTCTTTAGAAGCATCATACTTGAGATTCCATTGGGCTTCTTGAATTTTGATGTCTATTTCTTTTAAGATTTGGCAAGTTTTCAAATAAATTCCTTGGTCCTTTCTCCATTATTGTTCCAGAACTTCGTGATTCATATCTTCATTCACTTAATGATGTCTACAAGTCCTTTTGGCTTTCTTTCCTTTTTTTAAATTCTTTTTTTTTTCTTCTTAGTACTCAGGACTTTGGTTTTCCGAGGCAGGCATAGTGCTGCTGAGCTACATCCCCAGCCACCCATTCTTTCTTTTACCAACTCCACAGAATAATTTCAAAGGACCTATTTTCAGGTTCATTGATTCTTCTACTTAGTCTGCTATGAACCTAGTTAAAATTTCAATTTAGTTATTACAGTCAACTGTAGAATTCCTGTTTTTCTTTTATAGTTTTTCTTTGTTGATACTCATTTGATTTTTAGTTGTTAATTCAGTGAATATCCAAATGAAAGTTACTTTGAATTGTGTTTGATAATTCATATATCTTTATTGCTCTAGCATGGTATTTTAGAGGATTTAATGTATCTTGTGATCAGAAAATATTACTCTATATCTCTGTATAGCTTATTATGTTCTGTTGGAACTTAAAGAGTTTGAAATAGGAGCCACCTCTGCTTGTGCTTGAAGCCTTATTTCTCAGGCACATATATTTCACCAAAAAGCCAAGATAGAAATTATGAATCCTTCACATTCCTTTTTTGAGATGTGTTTTTTTTTCTTAGCTTCTACATGTAATCTAACTGAAGATGTAGCCAGTTTTTCTTGGGAGCTCTTCGTGGTGTCTGACTGCATCATTTTGGCCTTTTTTGGTGCTGTAGAAAGCTGTGGTGCTTGAGCTCCATCTACTGTCGATCTTTGAGAGGCTGGTGGTTAACTAAGTCCTGTTGATCACCTTTGTTTTTATTTTTTTAGACAGGGTCTCACTATGCAGTTCAGGCTGGCCTCGAACTCACAGCCATCCTCCTGCTTCAGCCTCCTGGATCACCTTTGTTTTCAGGGACCTCCACCCTCCCTGTTACTCTGCTCTTGATCTGTTGTTAGCTTCAGGCAAGACAGACACCAGTTTCTCAGGCGATTGACCTAAAAGCCAAGACTGTATATCCCAGTTTTCCCATTCCTTGCTCAGAAAAAATTCTGAGGTGAGAGTTTTCTTCAGTAGGACTCTGGTTAGGGGGTACCATGAATTTTTCTGAGCTTCAGTGTAGTTGACTTTGAGCTGACCTGCTGTGCAGGAACCTTGTACCTGCTGCTTTCTGTATTTTTTTTTTTAATGAAGACAAGTCCAATGATTTTTCTTTAAGTCAGTCAATGTCTTCATGGGAGAAGGAGGATTGGGGCTTTCTATCCTGCCAACTTGATAAGCTATGAATGTGGCTGTATTATTTTCTAATCCTGTAGCAGCCGTGAGGGATTTTAGATCTTCCATGTCTTTATCAACATTTGGCAACAGTCCTTTTAGGTTCAACCACTCTAAGCAGGTGTACTGCAGTACTTGGCTGTGGTGTTCATGTGTATTTCTCTGATGACTAATGATGCAAGTTTCTTTTCATGTGCACTTTAAGCAGTATGTGTGTCTTTTTGGAACAGTGTTGAAGGTCTTTGCCATCTCTTCTCAGTAGCTGTTAGCTTTTATTTCACTGTTTATATTCCATGTTTCTCCTGAACAGGGGACCACAGGTGTGTGTGTACACTGTGTGGGGTAGATATAGTGGAAAAGTAGTAAGTTGAGCCAGGAGTGCCATAATGCTTTGCAAAATGACACAGGGAAGGTCACCTGGACGCTACCCAAGTTTAAACCACGATGTCTTCTTATTGCATTGTGAGAGTTCCTCATATATTTTAAATATGAGTTCTTTATTACATGTATGTATTGCAAATATTTTCTTTGAGGTGTAACTTTTCTTGATATCCTTCAAAGAACAAGAGACTTAGATTTTCACCAAGTTCAATGTTATCAGTGTTTGCATGTTTCTTGCTTTTTAAAATTCTATCTAAAAAAACCTTTGCCTGTCCTAAAATTGCAGTCACTCCCATATCTTCTTCTACAAGTTTTATAGTTTTAGCTTTTGCATTGAAAGCTCCTAAATTTCATATTAATTTTTGTGTGTGATGCAAGGTCTGGAGGGGATGACATTTGATTCTTCCAACACTTTTGTAATCAATTTCTTGATTTAAATTCCTCTACTGAGAAACTCCTCCAGTTATGTACAATTTCCTGACTGACTTCACTTGATACAGCTGTGCGATGAAATAGGCTATACTCGGGCTGCGGAGGAATGTGAATGCTAGGCTACAGTGTCAGAACTTTAATTTACATGGCTAATACATTGGTTTGTAAGAAGTAATGTCTTATAGAAAGTGCTAAAAATAAACTCAGCTTCCTTATCAGGAAAGTATTCAGAGAAGTATTATTATTAATACTTTTTTGCCAGCCTTTAATGAGATTTAGTAAACACACAGCCTTTCATATACACAGTGTTGCACATATATCCAGCACACAGTATTATCGTATTTAATTTATTCACTTAGAACCTGAATTATTCTTTCACCATTTAAACCTTGCAGCCCTCTCCACCCACTAATGTGCTGGCGTCTCTGAGGGATGCCCTTTCCTTTCTTGGGCTTATCCTGGTGTTTCTGCAATGTTCTATTTCTTCAGTGCTGTTGGAAATAGGCCACTGTATCAGCATTTCATATAGAGATCATCCACCATGTCACAGCCTTATCCCTGCTGCTGGTACAAGTGTCACCCTGTTACAAGATAGTCCATCACCGGAGCCAGAAGAAACTGGAGACCAGGCCTCTGATGGAAACGCAAGGTCTAGTTTAAAGGTCAAGTCACAGAACATAGCCAAGTAGGGAATTTGTGCTGGGAGGGAATGGAGAGGAGAGGACAGAAGCAGGGACATCCTCCTAACCATGCATTTTAAAAAACAAAGAAACATTTCAAAAAGCGTTGTTAAACATACAGCTCTCAGGAAGTGTATAAACAAACTAGAAGGTACATAGCTCAGTGCTAAACTGGAGAGCAAATACTGACGTGAGCATATTTGGTGCCATGTGTGCAGGCATCATTTTACATCGACCTGCTCCCAGAGCCTATCTAAGGGTTTAATATAGTTGTCATTTCTGACCATTCTGACCATCTGCTTCCTTCAGGAAGCACATGGAAAAGCCTGCTGCTGATCTTCAAGACTGCGGGTCATCTGTTCGGGGGAAGCTTGGGTTGCCTCCACCTCCTCTAATAAATACTGCATAATTCAGCTTCGGCTGGTTTGAAAGCAGGTCACAACTGGTGTGTGGGGAAGGGAGCCGGTGGGGAGGCGTCAAAGTATTGGCATGTGTAAGCCTTCAAAAACGGACGGACTCAGACTTGGCTACAGAAAGTAGACTGATATATATATATTTTTAACTTAGAGCATAGTTGTTGCATAGTTTGATGTCTCAACGATAAATGAGCGAACTTCTCTGAGACGATGTGTTAACATACCTGGAGAAGCCTAATGGATTATATCTAAAGTATATGATAGAACAGCCCAGCCATGCATGCTATAGCATCATAACCTAATGCACTTCTTTCCTCAGTACAGAATATGTAGCTCTGGGTTGAGAACAAAAAATGGAGTCTCAAATTAACATCCATCCTTGCCATGGGTACAGAGTGGACATAAGATGGATTCGAGGGAGGTAGGATGTTCAGAAAGGTGAAGGATTTGACAAGCAAAGGGGTTAAGGGGGAAATGAGCTGGGCCAGGAATTTGTCCTGTTCTGTCCCCTGTGGGGGAAACCACTGCTTCTCTCATCTCTCGTGTCTCCTCTTCCTTAGTTTCATAACCAGGCAGATAAAGCTGGATGATCTGGAGAGGTTTCCTGATCGATCACTTACTGCATCCTATGAGATGAAACATTCAAAAGCACGTCGGCCGTGGTGAAGAACAATATCTGCTGTGAGTGGGCTCGGGGTGAGCTGGGCCCTGGCCGGGCCAAGGCTCCAACGCTTGCCCTACCATGCTCAAGGTTAGGTCTTCAAGTCCTTAGGCGACTCTTTTTAATTTTTTTTTTCCAGGAGCACCTCTTCAGAATCAAAAAAAGACATACTGTCTTTTGAGGGACATAGAAATTTTCTCCCTCCCTACTAAGGTGTGACACCTGTATTTCCTCGGGAGTCTCTATTCTCTCCTGAATCCCCCCTTTCAGGGAAATTCTGTTAAAGAGAACTGGCATTTAAAAAATGATCAATGTCATGTTGTTTCTCAGACATTAAATCAAAAGATTCTAATGTCTAAATGCTTTAGATTTTGACCCACCTTGGAAAAATCTCATTCCACTCAGAAGCACTTATGAAGGCAAGGTATTAAAATGGAACAGAAGTACAGGAATTATACAGTAAGTGAGAATGTCACATCCCTATCACCGAGTAATGATGCTTCTAGCCTTTCTCGATTACTCAGATAAAGCCTTCTCCACTTCCAGACCTAACAGCCCTTTGTGGCTCTCTAGCTCCTCACCTGGCCTTAGTTTTATTTGATTTCTAGCAGTCACTCCTTGATATTATATTCCCTAATTTTGTTCAACAGGATACAACTACTCTGACTGCCAGCTCCCCGTAAACTCTCCAAGGTAGAAGAGGGTCTGCATTATATGAGACTCTATAAACACTCACTCACTGAAAGAATCATGTTATAATTACATCTGTTTTTCAAGAAAAATCTGAAACAGTGAACAACCAGAAACCCCACATTTTTCTTTACTGAATTTCTATTTTAATGCCCTTCAACAAAATAATCACTATTATGATTGGCATGAATTTACATTCCATACAACTATGTATGTATAGATCTATGCACAGACAAGTAAGTCTATGAAAAAGTTAGGCACCATTTTGTGTATTAGTTTTTCACATTAAAGCTTATTTTATGCAATTTTGAAACATTTTTCTCCCATTCTTATTTTTGGATTTATTCATATCATATATTTAATCCTCATTTAAGAATGTGCTTTTTTTTTTTTTTTTGCCTTCTTTCCAACAGATATGGGAGTTAGTTACACTTTTTACCATTACAATAATCTTTCATCAGTGTGTGCTTTAGGTTGAAAGCTTTGTGTTGAAAGTATATCCCCCCCATTGGATGGCACTGGGAAGTGGGGTCTTCAGGAGGGCATTAGGTTTAGATGAGCTTAGGAGTGCGGGCCCCATGA